>JAWNGG020000109.1:600000-861145 GCA_036937485.2 Tetragonisca angustula | reverse complement strand
AATATATAAAATATTTAATATTTCTAAAATATAAAAATTCAAAGTATTAAATAAATTCAATAAATTAAACAATAAATATAATAATGGTAAGGAAAAAACTAAAGTATAAAATATTAAATAAAATGAAGAATTAAATCGAAATTCTCCATATCCTCATTTTATAATTATATAAAAAATTAATAATAAATTTGATTCAAATATAAAATAAAATAATATTAAATTTATAGAAAAAAAAAAATTATATATATTATAAATATTAACAATAAATTTATAAATAAACGATAATTGGGATGGAAATTTCCAAGGAATATTAATTTTAATGAAAAAACATTAGCAAGATTTTCAAAGGCACCAGTTTTACTGGTACGGGCGTCGGTGTTGATAAGTATAAGCAATATAATTTAGAGAAGTTTGGTTTGCGAAATCGAACGAGCAAAATTCGAATGTACGAATCGCGTAGGTTCGTTCGTGATCTACGTGATCTTTTTGTTCTTTTCGTTCATCGTTTCGTTAGTATCGACGTCAATGTTAGTCGTTTGGAAGTTATTTGCGAGATCTACGATAATACTGGGTGGCCACTGAAAAACTGAAGGGTTTGAAAAGAGCACGTATTTGTGAAAAATGGTGATCATTTGAAGGATGTTGTTTTTGGCATGTAATACTGAAAAAAAATCCATTAATTATATTTCCAAATAAAATAAAATCGTTAATATATATATTATTAATTAATTATATTTCCAAATGAAAATAATAAAAAATTTAAAAGATATGTGTTTGTAAAAGTTATTTTTTTTTTTTTTTTATATCATTCAGCCTTTCAGTGACCACCCTGTATAATAGTGTGATCCTAATTTGAGTTTATGGCTAATTTAGTTGTCACTTCGTACGTCAAAGCATTTCAATTTTCCAAGTTTTGGTTGAAATTACGATTGTAATATAGTTGCGACGTGATAAGTGTTTAACGATATTTAATTAATTATGTTATTACGATACTTAACATCATATAATATTTAATTATAATATTATGTGATAATTATTTGTGATATTTAATAATTATTTACACATTTCGCGATACTTAATTAGATGGTAATAAGTGGTAAAGGAAGTGTCGAATAACGAAAGATAATGACACAGCTTGGCTAAGTGCGTATCTCTCATCTTTTATCACGCAAATTAAACGGAAAATTACAGTTGGAAAAGAAGACATTCAGAGTGAATGTTGTTTCCAGTCTGCAGTCGGTGATTTCTCAATTTCTGAACCGCGCTGCACGTTATTTTTCACGCGATCCTGGCCAATTACCGATTTCTCTAATCAAAACAGGCGTCGCGATTAAATATCAAGAAGAAAAGTAGTAACAACGGGCTCTCGTTAATTTTGCATTCCCTTTTTCTGAAATCTTTTCCTCTTCTAATTTGTTTCTCAGTCTCTGCCCGATTAATTGAAATGCATGCAATCCTAACTGCCGTTCTAATCGAAATATCAGAAATAGATCCACGCTCGAATTCTAAAAAGAGAATTCTCTTTCTCTTCTTTCCTGTAAAAAGAAAATTACACCCTTTAAAAGTGTCGTTGCCAATCGCGATGGACAATTCGAGGCTTCGTTTTAGCTAAAAGCTTAGTCTAAAAGACTCGAAAAAAGACTTTGGTCGTAACTGTTAATTTTGTATGTTCTTTCCAATAACAAACAAAACCTACGTTTCTATCAATAACCAAACTCTGATCGAACGACAATTCATCGATCAAAAATAATTAAACGAATAAAAGAACCTTGTCTCGCTGGCAAGAGAATTACTTTTCTTTTTAATTTTAGGCCGTATAACCTTTTTTCAAATTTCAGTCACTAAAGCACGGCTAACTTCGTTTCGCAGAAACATCCGGCTCGGCAAAATGATTATTATCGTTGTAGAATTTGGTAGATTTGAAAGCAGAAAAATGCAAAGAACGCGGATAATGTACACATATAATACCGATGCAGAGTACCGCAGGAAGACGGAAACATCCAAACATAATTTACCGTGTCACTCAAGGCCGTATACCTGCGTCGTCTTAGAAATAGTACATTGTTTCAAAAGAACGAGAAAGATAGAGAAAGAGAGGGAGAGAGAGAGTTAATATAAGTGAAAGTTTGACCATGGTGATTTGGAGAGTTTTGGAACAGGTAAAACCACGTGGCACAGGGGTAGAAAGAGGTATGGATGTACAGCGCGGAGCAAGCATAACGGTCGTAGATCAGTGTTGCTCATGAACTTTTCCAGCCCCCTTTTCGCCGCCTTGCTTGCAAAACCACGAAACGAACTTCCATCTCCTCAGTCGCTTCGGCGAAAATAGCAAATTGCACAAAGATTGCACGCTCGGTCTATTTGTCACCGACAAGTGCGTGTAGCCTCTGGCCTCACGCACGTTCATTCAATAAAGGCAAACTCGATGAACCAGGCTGGCTCGTCCCGGTTTCCCCTTGGCGAATCGTTTTAAAAGGTGGCAATATCCGTCACCGTGGTCGTAAAACGATAGTCACAGTCCATATCCATAAACCAGGCTGCGAAACGCGTGCGCGAACGTTTCGAGCTTGGCTGAGCTGGCTGGCTGGCTGGCTGGCACTCGCGCGCGAATGTTTCAGTTTCGTGAGTATAGACTCACGGTAGGAGTAATAATCGTATACCGTTACTTCTTTCGAGAGGCCGTTGACTCAATTGCGCCCCGGATAAAAGAGGCGGTTCACGAGTCGTCCGCCGGCCGTGCACTGGGATATATACTGCCGCTGCCACGAACCTAGGTATCCATCTACACACCTACGTTTCCACGTGTTCGCCAACTGTGTCGAGCAGCTGTGTTCGACTAGGATTCGAACACCTAGCTTCCACAACTGTGCACGCGAGAAAGGTCCTAACTCGGATACTTCTTCGGTATGATCAGGCTTTGGGTACGATCGGTTAGAGTTGTGTGAAATTTTTCTCCTGAAAGTCGAACCAATCTTTTCGAAAGCAAAATACTTGATACTTGATCGATGCATGTAGATCGATGTCTGCGATTTGTGTGTAACTATAAATGTCCAACTTGTCATTAGAGTCTCGAGAATCTGCTCGAATAAAGACTTGGTGCTACATACTTTCTTGAAATGTCATGAAAATGTCGTAAATATCAACCTCTTGCCCTAGAATGACGAGAATTTTTCCCCCCAAAAATTGCAATGTTTTCACAGTTTCAAGTATAAATATAATTAAATATATAATCTCAGGCGAGACAAATAATAAATTTGTTACTTCTCAATAATTTCTAATCCAGCGACGTTTCAAAAAGGAAAGCGACGAATTATTGTATACGGTTTGGTCACTCGTTACGGTCCGTGAACCAGTTGCCAGCGCAACGAAGAACAAATAACATTATTTTCTACATAATATGTTGCCGTTCAAACGCAACGGGAGATGCATTCGTTGGTTCGTAAATGCGCGTTGAAAAAGACCAGTGGCGCATCGTAATATTAAGCAGCGTTCTTTTGTGTTTTCTATACTAGACAGTAGAGGCACCGATGGAACGCGCACTTTCTCTTCCTTTAAATTTTTCCCTCGATGCTAATAATTTCTAATCACTCCTCGGGAACCTATCATTCCCTCTAACAAATTGGTGTAACATTAATATAACAACGAAAAAGAAAGGATAACTGATATTACGTCGCATTTTTTCTTCTTCTCCTCTTTTTCTCTTCTTCCTTCACATCTCATTTCACATGCTGAAACATCCGAGCGTGGCGAACACACCACTCTAAAGACACTTTCTTTCTTCGAACGTTTCCCTATGACTTTTATAGCCCGGACTTAATAGAATCTATTATGACTGCTTCGGCTACCTGGCCCGAACGCCGCAACGTGCTTCCATTTAGGCTGAACTTTAGGGGACTTAAGGACTCCATATTTCAAATTTCAAGAACATTCTAACCATCTCTCTGCCTCGAGCCAGTCCAAACTAGCCAATATTTCTTAATATGTATTCGGCAAATAAAGATCGATACGATCGGAACAAATAAAACGAAATACATTTTCTTCCACCTGAAGTTTTATCGAGATCCTATCTATCTAATCTTATCTACAATATTTGCAATTGTAAACTCTGCGCCATTGATATTTCCAACTATTAATTAATAGATATTAATAATTCGTGAATACGAGTGTTATAATGTCGATCTTTTTTGCATTTATATTTTGTATAATTGATTATTTCAATTGATTTCTTGAATTGAAAATTAATACTGTACAATTGTTAACTGTGACTATGCTACACTCGTTACTTACTGCGTCCATCACTTAACATCTTGCCACTAAAATTTCTCAATTCATCTTCTTTCAAAGGGGATGTAAAATCTCTATCCAAAATAATGATAATTGCAATGTAGTTGAAATTTCATTACAATATTATATTAAATAGAATGTTCTATAGAAACTTGCTCTCTGTCAAAAGTAATTCTCCGTCCATCACTTACAGTTAGATGTAGAAATTAATTCAGTGTCCCGTATGGAATTTTAAAGTACAAGTCGTCGTGTATTTATAAAATACACATTGTAGATTATTAAAACAGAAATTTAAAAACTAGAAATTCGAAGGACTGAAACGATTGTTGACTAAAAACTGCCCTCAAGTACAAGAAGAACTCGTTTCACAACATTTTGGGAATAACCAAAGAGATCACCTTCCTATTGGACTACTCCCAAAGCAGAATCAATAATATTCAGTCAAAGATTATGTAAAAATTTCAAAACTAGAGATTCGAAGGAACGATTGTTGAATGAAAGCTGCCCTCAAGTACAAGAAGAACTCGTTTCACAACATTTTGGGAATAACCAAAGAGATCACCTTCCTATTGGACTACTCCCAAAGCAGAATCAATAATATTCAGTCAAAGATTATGTAAAAATTTCAAAACTAGAGATTCGAAGGAACGATTGTTGAATGAAAGCTGCCCTCAAGTACAAGAAGAACTCGTTTCACAATTTTAGGAATAACCAAAGAGATCACCTTCCTATTGGACTACTCCCAAAGCAGAATCAATAATATTCAGTCAAAGATTCTGTAAAAATTTCAAAACTAGAGATTCGAAGGAACGATTGTTGAATGAAAGCTGCCCTCAAGTACAAGAAGAACTCGTTTCACAATTTTAGGAATAACCAAAGAGATCACCTTCCTATTGGACTACTCCCAAAGCAGAATCAATAATAATAATATTCAGTCAAAGATTATGTAAAAATTTCAAAACTAGAGATTCGAAGGAACGATTGTTGAATAAAAGCTGCCCTCAAGTACAAGAAGAACTCGTTTCACAATTTTAGGAATAACCAAAGAGATCACCTTCCTATTGGACTACTCCCAAAGCAGAATCAATAATATTCAGTCAAAGATTATGTAAAAATTTCAAAACTAGAGATTCGAAGGAACGATTGTTGAATGAAAGCTGCCCTCAAGTACAAGAAGAACTCGTTTCACAACATTTTGGGAATAACCAAAGAGATCACCTTCCTATTGGACTACTCCCAAAGCAGAATCGAATGAATAAACGACGATAAGATTGTCTAAAATGTTACAGAAAATTAATTTCCACGCAAAGTTTACAAGTTTCCAAGCCTATCGAGATTTCTTCGTCCACTTGGCCGTCTTTTCTCTGCTACAGTCGACAGAAAATCTGGAAGGTTTCGCATAGTCGTGCCGATTCGTTCACGGTTGATTCGTGAACGAGACGTGATTGTCGCTGTATTTTCTCGGACAGGCGACGCGAACTACGCTGGCGCGGCGGGTGCATTTTGAAAGTTGAAACGCATTCACGACCGAATTCATCCTGATTGCTCGCTGCTGCGCGCTAAATACCTGTTTAGTGATTCCGCCGCCGCGTGCCACTTTCACGGCAAAAATCTGTCGAACATGTTTCGAGACTCGATTTCCAAGCGGACGGGCGAGCGTGCGCACGCGACAATACCAGGCTTTTCTCACCGACGACGACGATTCTATTAACACCCGTCACCGTCTGTTCCATCACGATCGCCCGTTTCGAAACTCTCGGCTCTTCTTTCGGCTGAATGGGGAAAGTCTCGTGTTTTGGCTTGTGAGAAGCAGCCGGAGTTTCTTTCCTTCCTCGAGGAATAATCTCGTTCCGAGCGCGTCCGTAATGTCATGTGCCGCTTGTGTTCGAAGTATGTACGTTTTGAAAATTTTACTTCATAGGTATAGACGTTTTATTACGATTATTTCGATTCAGTTGCTTTGTAATATATTCTACCTGCTGTGAAATATTTGCAGGCGAATTATTATTGTGAATTTCAATAAGCTTCTACACCTTTGACACATTGAATTTACGTTCAATAATTCCAAATGTTCTTCTGACGCTAAAACTAACAAAAGTGACGAATTGATCGATTTATAATTTTCTATGGAGATTCTGTATATTTATAACGGGTTTTTTTTTTTAATAAAAAGAGTGATTTTTAATAAAATATATTAGTAGAGGCTTTTTGTTTTTTTGTTGTATTATTAACTTTCTTCTGTATCACTTTAATTCCTTTGCTATGAATCATACTTTTTAGTCGATAGTTCTAGCGTTAAGCCTCGTAGTTTGTTCTCACAATTAAACGCTTGTTTGCTCGTCTGATTAATATCGGAATTATTACGTAAATTGTATCGTTGAATGGTCATGCAACGAAATTGTGTTGCAACACTGTAACGTCGAAAAGAAAAAAGACGTTTCTCCTTCGTGATTTCATGAACACGATCCAAATTACGCGGCGTTAATCATTAACAAATGAAGTGAATTTTAATCCACTTCGACGCCGACAAACGAAACTGTTACCAATTAACCTCTTGCCACGCAACCGTCGAGAATTTTTTCTCCCAAAATTACAATATTTCCTCAGTATATCCAAGTGAGCAAATAACCAAAATAAGCAAAACAAATGATAAATTTATTACTTATCGTCGTACCGACGAGTTCAATGGAAAAAGAAAGCGACGAATTACTGTGTACGGTTTCGGTCACTCGTTATGGTCCGCAATCGGCACGGCCAGCGCAACACGACCGCGTAAATATAAAAAACGACAACGCGCCGCCGATTCTTCCCCAATCAGGGCAACAATCGGACGGTATCGATTCTAACGGAGGTGACAGGAGAGGAGAGGGATGACGTGGCGACGCGGTATAAACGCGGCGTGTGCCCTCGTCTAAATTCATCCGTGATTCGTCGCCGTCCTAAACGAACAAACATACACGCCATACGTATCCTCCGTGGCCCCGTGGCTCGGTCTCCACGGTGGAGTTACTTCCATGACAAAGGCCGGTCAAACCTGCCTGACAACCTGTAAAATTCCTATGAATGAGCGCAACCTTCTCCTCGGTCTCTCTGGTGACCAGCGGCGTGTGTCCGGGGCTCTCGTTTTCGAGAGTGTGCGCGAGAGCGAGCGAGCGACTTCGACCTCGTCCGTTATTAAATTCCTCGACCTCAAGAAGCCGGGATACACACGGCCTCTGCTACTCTGGGATAAAAGGGGAGGACCACCGGTGCCACGTGACACACGGTCGAAGCTTCGATCCTTTCCTCTCAGCGAGCGGCGAGCAACGGTCCAACATCCGCCGAAAATCGAATTTCTTAGCTCGCCGAGAGAGAGAGAGAGCGCAAAGTCAAAATTTCGGTCGAGTTGTCAGATCCGGGGGTTTTTGTGCACTCCTAGGGAATTGTATCTCGTTCACCTTGTTGCGTAGCTTCGCGCAATATCTAGCAGATCGCAAGACAGTTCTCCATCATTTTTAACTTTCCAAGAAAAGATCAGAAACGATAATTACCTTCAGACTGTCGTGTTTCTCTTTTGAAAAATTGCACGTTTCGTCCAGAAGCAGTATTTTGCGTGCAAGACAACCTTCTGTCGACATTCTGTCTTTTTAATTGCAAGTTTGAGGAAAAAATCGAATAGGACAATTACATTGAGATCGTCGTGTTTCTCTAGAAGTAATATTTTACACGCGAAACAATTTTCCATTGAACATTCTGTCTCTTTGAATGTGAGTTTGAAAAACCAAAAAAAAAAAAAAAAAAGAAAACAACAATAATTAATTATGGTACGCCTTGTCTAAAAATAATATCCAATACGTAAGACAACTTTCTATCGAGATTCTGCTCTTCCATCTGAGAATTTAAAGAAATTTTAATCACCACTCTGAAATTACGACGCGTTTTGTCGAAAAGAATTTCAATTCTTTCAAAAGTATCCTTACATTTTCGAAGCCAAGATACTTGTGATCAAAGTTGCTTCCTTGGTTAAGAGTTCGAACGTTAGACAGGAGCACGTTCAGCGTTAGATCGTTGATGTAAATTTTAATCGATTCCGCGAGGGAGCTGTTTTACGACTGTGGCAGTAAAAGTAACAGTCGGAAGACAAATTGATTGTGATTCTTGGTAGTCTCGTGTATTCCACCTTTGTATTGAAATATAATTTGTAAATTGTAAATCTAGATTTTTTTACACTTCGGGAGGAAGGGTCAACTTGAAATTGCAGCGAAATGAAAATAAAACGAATCCCTTCAAACGTGTAACTTGAGTTTATCACAAACGAATGATCGATCGTTGATCTCCAAGCAGCAACAGAAAACAACAGAACAAGAAAGTAGTTTCATTCCTAATTTGAAATTCGGAGGTCATTTTTAACAAAAACGCAGAGAGAGAGAGAGAGATGTTGGCGCTATCGATCAAACATTTTAACAAACACGGATTCCATCCAAAAAAAAAAAAAAAAAACGATGGAAAGAAAGAGAGGAAACCAGGAAGAAAAAAAACATAAAGGCAGAAAGCAACAACGCGAAACTAGTAACAACTTTACGATCAGATGAGATAACGTACTTCTAAAACAACCACAAAGCTGCAAACTAACCCTTAGTCCCATTTGTCGCTGTGAAAACAAAGTCCAAAGGAGCGGAGGGGAAAGAGGAGACGAAATGAAAAAAATGAAACAAACGTAACGCCGCCGTTTTGTAGGAAAGAAACGACGAGGAACGGAGATAGGATGAGAAGAATAAACGGAGCGGAGAGAAAAAGGAAAGAAGAGGAGAAACGCCTCGAAGAGCAATGGGAAGCAAAGTCGATTCGGTTTTAAGGACAGGCGAGGGCATTAACGAGGTGGCGAGGAGCAGGATTATCCGCGACGAGGAGGAGGTCAAACACATTCTCGATCGTCAAGGTTGCACAAGCGCTCGCCGCTAGCTCGCAGCGCTCTCCGCTTATCCTCGCGCGCGGCAGAGTGTGCGTCCACGCATTTGCATAGCGCCTCTCACAATCAGTGGCGGTGTTTGAAAAATTTCTAACTCGGGTAGAGGCCTGCTGCCTGGCCGTCCTTGCCGGATGTCTCAATTTTCCGTGCGGTATGCAGCGCCTATGACTAATACGTCCGCGTATTATCGCAACGAGCCCAGAAATGGCAATCGCGCGCCGCGTTGCGACAGTCCACGCGCTGCCATCAAACGAAGAAAGAGAGAAAAGAGAGAAGAGAAAAAAAAAAAGACAACAATGTCCGAGAGACGCGCGCCGTTCGAATCGCCGCGCCTCGTTTCGCCCGTTCGCTTGGCCGATCCTCTTTTCCGTTCTCCCGTGGTTTTTAACCTAATCGTTTTAACCTGTCGAAAAGCACAGTCGAGTCGGAGAACGATTTCTGAGAAAATCTCTCGCGGGAACGGTAAATTGTCTCGTCGCGGAAAATTTTCAATTTCGATCGTCCTTTTTTTTTTTTTTTTTACTTTAATGTTTGCATCGATGATGAAGAATCTTTTTCTGCCATTCAGACGCAGACGTTTGCAAATATTTCTGAGATAAAAATAACGTGTCCATGTACTGTTTGCAAATGTATCGTCGTTAAACGAACATTACTGTTCACTGCCAATTTGATAATTTATTTCGACTGCTACGGTCGGATCTACTCGGAAAATTAATTACCATAGCTCGTAATCGTGCGTAATAGTCGAGTAATTTTCTGATTTCGTGAAAAATAGTAACGAGGCGATCTTGGAACACAATAGCTTCATTTTGCAACTAGAAAGTAGTTGAGACTTTAAACAAAAACGCCTTGGAATCGAAAGTTTTCAGTCTGAAAGAGCCTTGAAATTAGGATTTTGCAACCAATCGATATGTATTGTATTAAAACTTGCCGCTGGTGTGTCGTCGCAGAAGCGATTCTCGCGGCGCTGGCTTCCTCCTGTTGCAGTTTTAATTGGCGCTAAGTAAATGGAAGATAATTTTGTAACAAAGCTACGAGCATGTTTGTAAATGAGGTTTGGAAAACTTTTCAGCAGTATAATATAATATAGTTTAGCGCTGCATTATATTTCGTTGAGAAACGAAAATTGAGATACTGAATAAAAATACGTGCAACAAATCACGAGTGGTGATGTAATTTTCTTGCGAGAGGATAATACATAACGTAAACATACATGTCAAACGAAATATTCATGTTTAAATAATTTACATAATTTCAAAAGAAATAAAATCTGTGAATAATTTTAAAAGAGATTGCTACGATATACTGTTCGCAGTATTTCTGGCTGAATCAACGATCGATAATTCGACTAACAACGACAACGTGGTTCTTCGAAGTTGTTGTTCCCTCTCGGTGGTTTCGTGGATTTCGCGGTATGAAATGTAATTGGCTCTGAGCATTCCTAATGGGTCACATTGTACAAGAGCACATGACGTGTTACGACGTAATTTGTTTGTTCTCCACGAATTGAATGGATATTGATTAACCGGCTGTTTATTAACCAGTTTAACGCCACTCTCGTCGCACCCTGTTCCGTCACCCTGAAAATTATTAGAATTCCATCGTCCATCGTCGTTTCGTTTTTTCGAAGAAAAGAAAAAAAAATTTTCCACAAGACCGGCGGACGTTCTACACTCTTTCGAAAAGTCTTTCGACAAAATTCCGGGCAAATTAATTCGACGTCTTCGAACATTATTCGCTTCTATTTGAAATTCAAATGTTCCTTCGCCTCTGTAAAATTTCTATAAAATGCCATCCACGTTCGCGTAATTTCATGCTTAATTAAACAAGGAAGACTCTTTTTGATTCGGCGTCCAATCCATATTGCACGCTTCATAAATAAAAATTTTCATCTCCGTTCGGAGCGAAAATGTTCCATCCACGATGAAAATAAAAATCCGTTTCGAGGAGACTCGCGATCGAAATTCCGCCTCGCTTGGCAACAGAGGATCGATTAAGAATCAAGCATACTAATTTTGCCATTGCATTTGTCTCTTCGATGAAATCGTCTCGGTTTCACTCGCCGACAAAGGTTCGAAAGCCAAGTGAAAATAGACGCAGCGAAATGTTTGTTCGCGAAAAGAATCGTGCGCCGCGAACAATTCCATAACGCGACATCGATGAATATTTCTCTAACAGATTGAGCGAGAGAACGATTCAACAGGTGGCGGGAGAGATTTTTTTTAAAACATCGGCAAATTGAAAAGAACAGGTGTTGCTTTATGAAAGGCATTCGCTCGTAGCATTGACAAACCGGAAAAACAGAAAAATCCTCCTTTGTTCTCTCATTTGCCCCGACGAGATCGTGGCGTTCCGCGAATGTCTCGCTAAAATATATACCCAATAAATACCTGTTTAAAGAGCAACGTCTGGAAAAATCACGTTACCGATTTACACGGTATCGTAAAGCGACACGAAATATATATATATATATATATATACATGTACGATGTAAAAGTCATCTTCTCGCAGACGTATTTAGCTGCTACCGCGATAAATTGAAGTGACTTTATACTCATGGTACGTGGCAATCTGTAAGAAAATAACCAATTCTCCGATTCGAGAGGGGCAGGTGTCCCTCTCGCGAGAGGCATTGTTACGACGAATATCGTGCTTTTTGTCGTCGCGCTGTTACAAGACACGTCGTATATTATTCGGATCGGTTTAAGGCGTTCAGGATTATTGCAAATGCCCGCGAACCTTCTCGCTCGTCTCTTACACGAATAGCGAATCGACCGCTTATCGCGCTTGTTTTCTACGAGATACGTTCCAGCGAAACGTACATATGCGTGTATATTCAAAGAGAATTTTTGTTTCTTAGGCACTGTGATATTTGTCAACCTATTAGCTGTAATTTATCTACATCGCGTCGATAGAACGGCTCGGTGACAATTATATATCCAGAGTACGTGCAGTTGCCGTAAAATTGAATTAAATTATAAAAAAATAACACTAGTTTCTTTTTTTTTTTTTTTTTTTTTTTTTTTTGAAAAATCGATACTTAATATTGACGGTGAGAAAATATTCCTATATGTACAGGCTGTCCAAAAAAGGTTGGGACCAAACTTAGACTACGTGTGTTACTCGGGTCAAATGGATGAAAAAAGTTCATATAAGCTCATGTCGGGAAATGCTTTGTTGAAAGGATATATGCGCGAGGGAGGAGAGATTTTTGAATTTCTGTACTATTAACAACGAGTCGCACGAGCGTGCATTTATCAGTTAATCGCGCAATTGTTCTGTGTCGGCGCTCGAGAATTAAATCGAAACGAGCAAACAAAGTCGCGCGACGATCTGCGAATCGTTATCTCGGCGTGCACACGCCGCGTATTGCGCAACCACAAACGAGCAAGCAGAGCTTACATAATGCACAGTTACGTTAGACGTATCGAAGCTTGATTGATTCGCGCTCCAAAACTCCTCTCTCTCTCTCTCTCTCTTTCTCTCTCTCTCGAGATCGGCTCTAGGATCGTCGTGATACCAACAATCGAACATCAAACGCGTCAACAGCGGGCCAGGGAAACAAAGTGAAAGTCGCCGGCACGACGACGCGTGAAATAGTCCCGAACCTCGTCGCGCGCCCGGAATACACGCCGTATCGAAGGTTTCGTGCGTCAGGGCCGTGTAAAACGCGTTTGTTTCGCCGTGAGAACCCGATGTCGTCCTGGGAAAAACGCGATTTCAATCGGGGAAATACTCGCGCCGACCGCGCCGCGCTCAGCCGGAAGTGAGAGGTTGACGGATGTTCAAGCTGATCCCGAGCGTGTTCCTCGATGCTGTTTCGTGGGATTTCACGATTGCTTTAGGCCAGATCGAATATAGGTAAATGTGAATTAAAAAATTGGAGATGGTGGGCGATGTTAATGAACAGTTAACCGTGGCACGTGTGATTGAACGTACAGTTGTGTTGGTATGTACCGAAATGTAAATTTTTGATACACGTGAATTTCTCGTGGAACAGTTTTACATAATAAGAGGCAATTGATCCTTTCATTGGAGACTTCTCGTTCGTACAATGGTAGTCCAATTAGTAGTTCAAAGAAGTAGATCCAATTGACAAGCATTAATCGAACTTCAATAGAAACGAGAAACATTAGTGTAGTAATTTTGGGTAAAGGATGGTCGTTTAACAAAGTTAAGAATAAGAAATTTTGTTTAATGGCGATTTGACACGAAGTTTAACACTATTTTCTCTCAATCGCTACTCAATCTTCGCTCGCAACTCTCTGTCTTCTCGCTCTCACGGCTCGAAACTCTCTCTATCCTCTCTGACTGCTCGAAATTCACTGCCTTCTTTCCTCATCTGCGCAAAAATTCGCCATGCACACAAACGCATCCATTAACCATTAATATCTTAAACGCTAGGCATGGAGAGCCATAAACAATCCCAAGTCCCAGGCCTAACTTTCTCTACAGTGCATGGCACGCCACTTGGCGACAATAGTTGAGCACTGGGGAAAGAATTCTGGGGCCCTTTTCCAGAATTTGCCCACCCCACATCAGCATGAAATGATAAAACTACGGTAAAATTACACCGACGTAATATTTAACCCTTTCCCATTTGAAACTTTCACATCAGTCCAGAGACACAGAGTATTGAAACATTACGTGCAATTTCTCCTCGTCAACGTTCACGTTTTAAATTCGAATTAAATTTACAATTGCAATTTGCCTTTTCATTCCGATCGAAATGTTACGAGAGGCTGACGGGTGAGATGGCAAACGTGTTCCTGCAAAGGGAGAAAGGAAAAAGAAAAAAAAAAAACAAAGAAATTCAAGAAAAGAACACTCGGTACGGTGCAGAGGACAGAGCCATTGGTTGCACTCGCAGTGACATTAAATAGGGCGTCGAGGACGGTTTCTGGTGGGCATAGCACGCGTCTTACGGCCTCCACCCACGCAGGCTTGGCTGGCTTGACTCGCGATGTGTGCTCAAGTATGTGGCTCGAAAGCTCCGCTCTCCACGGCACTGCGCATCGAGATTCTTCCTGGTATGCGCTCGCGTCGGTGCTCACGTGAACGCATGCATCATTCGCTCGTAAAGACATCTGCGCGCGATTGTACGCGTGCGTTCCGCCTGTCTGTGCGTGCGTACACGAGCGTGCAGATCGCGCACTTATATCTGCTCGTCGTCCTCGACGACCACCGTGTTCTTCCTCCTCCTCCTCCTCCTCCTATTCCTCCGAGCGATTCGGCTTCCTCGCGCGCGCGCTATCAGCTCCGATAACGAGTAGCCAGGCAGATAAGCCGAGACCGAGGAATCCCGCCAGCAACTCGCGCGAAATTAATAAAACGCCTCGTCACATCGACGATTGTGCAACAGACGTGTAACGGAGAGATTGATCGAGAAAGATCCACCCAGCGGTTGCGTACTGACGACGTCGAGCAGGGTTTTTGATTAAGGTTCGGGAGTTTCGGAAGACTCGTTTCTGAGATGCAGACCGATTAACAGGCGTGATTGTTATCCTGTTAATGGAGTTGCGTCTTAACACGTTCACCGCCGCGCGATTATACTCTTGTGTACGATACACAGGGTGTCCGTAAAGTCTCTTGGCAATTTCAAAAATTTATTACAAGGGCGAGCGAAAGGACAGATAGGTGGAAATTGTTACAAAATGAGACGTGTATATTTAAGTTTTTCTTCTTGCCTCATTCAATACACCTCTATATGGGCATCATTAGTTGCACGAAGCACATCGAGACGGTGCTCGATTTCTTGCCATGTTCACTGTAGCGTGTCGTCGTCAATGGTAGCAATGGCGTCAGTGATCCTCTGCTTTAGATTAGCGATGTCCCCCGTACCTTTGTTCGATACACGATATCTTTAACATAATACCATCTGTCCATAAAGTGTCTTTGCAATTTCAAAAATTTATTACAAAGGCAATCGATAATAATCAGATTTGTCCTATGTACTCGGTGGTTAGGTTTGGGTTAGATTTGGATTAGGTTTGGGTTAGGTTTGGGTTGTCAACGTTTTCATCACATTGCATTTCAGGTGCCCTGTTGATGAATAAGATATTAAATGAACTCTTTACAAAATGGTATATTAAACGAGGCAGAAGAAACTTAAATATTGTAGGAAATCATTTTGTAATAATCTTCACTTATCTGTCTTTTCATTTGCCTTTTTTTGTAATAAATTTTTGAAATTGTAAAGAGACTTTATCGAAACGCAGATATGTTCAGTTCCGCGATGCGTCGCAACGTATTCGCGCGCTTTTTATCTGATAACGTTATCTGCGAAATATTGTTTCATTATTTTCGTGGTATGTCGTCTCCAGCGACGTCGCTCAATTTTTATAATCGATATTCATATTTCGGTAAGATTGCAGTTTAATCTCCGCAGGTGCGAATATGAAACGATCAATTTTTTGTATTACTATTGAATTATTATTGCGCGCGTGGGAATTTGGGATCAACTCGTTTTTCGACAGTGTCGCACACTTTGCAACGTTCTGCGTTCTGACGCGAGTCGCTAACGTTGACAGCATCGACGAACGTAATTGAGAGTCCCAATCAGCATCGTAACGCAACGACATTAGCCAGAAACTGCAACCCAGATACGACGCTAGTCCCCGAAAACCGTGCACTATCGCGTCGTAATGCAGGAATTTTCATAATGCAGACCGTGGAACACTTTGACGGAGCAGTTTTAAGGCAGAAACTGGAGCGACCTGATGCAAGAAACAGAGAGAGAGAGAGAGAGAGTGAGAGAATATCGAACCTACTGTGTACTATCGTACATATTACACAAATTACCGCGCCAACCAAGCAAGAAATGAAAGAAAAAACGCATCCAAAGACTAAAATTAAAAAAAAAAAAGTTCAATCATTTTAAATAATCAGGATGAACCGAGCATCGAAGAGACGGCCGTGCAGCCACGTACACGACCGAACGAAAGTTAAAGAATCAGATCAGAAAAAATTAAAGACCAAAGTTCAAGGAATGAGCCGCTATATTCTCTCTCGTCGGAAACAAAGCCAAACAAAAAAAAAAAAGAGAGAGAAAACTGATCGAACTGAATCGATGGAACGGGCCGACGTGCCGTGAAGAACGAAGAATTTCGAAGAATGCCGCGTTTAACGAATCGAATGCAAAACCTAACCTGACCAAAGTTCCAAGCAGGAACTAATCGGATCAATATGGAATCGAATATCACCATACAGATACCAGACAAAGAGAGAGAGAGAGAGAGAGAGACTAACGAATAATTGAGAAATTCAGGTTTCTCGGTTCGGCCTATCGTTCGGCGCAGCAAGAGAGAATAGGAGGGAGACGACGTTCAGGATCGAACGTCAGGAGCCGGCGAGGTCACTGAATAGCTTAAAGGTCGACCGCCTATATCCACCGGAGTGAACAATATCCCGTGGGAATCCTTTTCCTGATTGAGACCGCTCCATACACTGTGTTCCTCCGCGTTGCGCATGCCACGGACTTTTTCCATCGGATGGGCAAACCTCGAAATCTTGTTCTCCACAAACGACAGCTGAAACGATATAATGGAGGTCGTTTCTTTTTATTTTTATTATGAATTTTTTTTTAATAACTTTCACGACGAGAATCGCGCCCATGAGAATTATAGAATAGAACGTATAATAGAAATTATTATTACTTCTACTGCTTAGACAGGACTTCTTAACAATTGTACAATATCCAGTTGTTGGGAAAGAAGGTTCAGAAAAATTTGACTGGAATCAGTCTTCTCGTCTTCCTTTTTTTTCTTTGGAAAATTATCCGTATCTTTCAACATTCTCAGACTTGGCATGGCATCGGATGACACTTTAATCGACAAATCTCTCAGAGGGTCTCCTCTTTCGATCAGTTTCGTTATTCGACGAGCGCCGAGAACTATTCTCGAACGAACCCGGTAATATTTTAATGTTCCACGTTGTTGGCGAAGGATAATTGAATAGTTGGGAGAGGACAGAGTTTCTCTTTCCTCGTCTATCGATCGGGCCGTGGGTATTAACGAGGAAACGTGGAAGGTCGAATCGAAGCGTTGAAGTCTACTTTATCGATGACTTCACGCGATCTTCGCGCCTCCGGACTTCACCGGGGGTTTATCGCATCTTTCCTCTCCGTTGGCTCGGCTCCGCAACGAAGCGAACTCTGTCGGATCGCGTCCGCCTGGATATCTACGTTTGCTATTTACTTTCCCTCCAGCTTCTTTCTCAACCCTTTTCTTCCTAACGGGCAAGGTTATTCTCTTTTCGTTGTTCCACGGAGCAGGCGGTGTGGGTGTATCGAGTAGGTAGAGGATGCGGCGAGCAGCTTAAACGCGATAGACAAGTAATTTCAAGACCGCGTAGCTTTATCGTAAATTGAAAGCAACGTTCCGACGCCGGAGGATTGTTGATTGTTCGGTGAGACGGGCGTCGCGAGTTTTCACAAAAATTCGAGAGACTTCGACTTGCTTTAGACAAAAGAAAGAGAAAAGAAAGAATCGAAAGACTCGAAAGTGAAATTACTTTCTTTGGGCGCGGGTGTTGTCGAGAAAAAAAAACGTGTCCATTGTCGTTTACACGCTTGCGACTTTGGTATTCAGGAATTATCGGTGTTCTACGTACGAAGGACACCGTGCATGAGAAAATGGAAATGAAGCACGTGTCACGATGGCGGTGATCACGTGAAACGAATCCTTATCTCCAAAGAACAATAAACGAGCAGGAAAGTTCGGCACGGACTCTAACTAATCGTTTATTTGCGTTAGATAATAAAATCGAAGTCGACCGACGAAACAGTGAAAAAAAGAGGAAACGGAGGGAACTTTGTCTCCACGAAACAGAAGTCGAGGAGATGTGCGCGTCGAATCACTCTGATTCCGTGGCCAAAAGTTCATGAAACCGCGGAGATTCCTATTGGCCATTCGTCAAGAAAGTGCATACCTACGTACGATTTCTCTCTCTCGTCGTGATCCAAAATCGGTCGGCCGAGAGCGAGTGCGCGTTCGCGTCCGTGATTAGCGTTCCGGGGCGTTGATGATGACTCTGGAAGCGAGCCGATGGAAGGTGCTTTCGAGGTCGCTGTCCACCCTGAGGTCGCCCTCCTGTACCGGCCGAACAATATCCGATGGGAACCCTTTGGCCGCGAGCGAACAACAGGCCAAGAGAAAACGTGGAACGCTCTCGCGTTTGAACAACAGAGAGACGAGAACGAAAAGACAGACCGAGAAAGATCGACGCGCGGACGAAGGTGTAAAGGTGGACAGAGAGAAAGAACCAGCGGCAACAGAAGAAGACGAGGAAGAGAGAATGAAGAGAGACGGAAAGAGGAGAGGCGTGCTAGCTGTTCACATTACCTTACTTACTATACGGGGTCAATGCCATCGCGTCCGTCCCGCGGCCCCACTTCACTTCACTTGGCTTCACTTGGTTCCCCCTTGGCCCTTCTCTCTCTCTCTCTCTCTCTCTCTCTCGCACACGGTTTCTCCTTCGCTATCTCGCGTTCGTTTCCCTCAGCCACTATCTCTTCCCTCTCTGTCACTCTCGTTCGACGTTCCTCCTGAGGCCTTCCTTCCCCTTGCTCGCTTCCTCCTCCACCTCCTCCATCTCCTCCTCCTCCTCCTCCTCCTCCTTCTTCTGCTGCTGCGCCTCTCTCTGCCGCGAACCTCCGCACATATACATACATACGTACATACCGTGTGTTCCTTCCTCTTCCTTCCATCCAACGGGCTCGATCCTCGCCGCGTCTTCTTCTTCTTCATCGGCTACCACCGCCACCTTCTCCTCATCCTCTTTTCTTCTCCTCAACCACCACCTCGTCCTCGTCCTTCTCCTCCTCCTCCTCCTCGCGCTATGCTCTTCCTTCGCCGTCATCCACCTTGTACTCCAACTCGCTCGTTGCTTTGCTGCTCCTCTTCGCTCCGCGCGCCACCCTCGCGCACCCTCTGCTCCCCGTTCGCTTCCTTCGCGGCCACCCCCACCGAACATTCTCATCGACCGTTCGTGTATAAGAGCACCGAGAGTGGCTCTTCGGTATCGTCTCCTCCGACTCTTGCGTCCCCCTCTGCCGCGCGCGTTACTTTTCTTCTTTCTTTCGCCTTCTTTCTTTCTTTCTTTCATTCTTCCGTTTCTCCCCTCCCCCCGCCTTCTCACACGCTCCTCTCTCTTCCATACCGAGCCGTCTCATTGCACTCTTCGTGCCATGTTGGTACTCTCTTCTCTTCTGCTTCCTTCTCCTCCTCCTCTTTCTTCTTCTTCTTCTTCTTCATCATCGTCGTCGACTTCTTCTGTCGTTCTTGGTAATATCTCTCTCTCTCTCTCTATCTCGTGCTTTACACGAGTCCACCGGACAATCCAACAAGAGTCCCCGGCCCGGTATTAAACTATTCCAAAAATTCGTACTGTTATTATTATCACTTAACCATTCGCAGCAGCCCCGGCCGCGCTCGCAGCCAACACAATGCGAGACTTTGTTCGCGGTCGGTCCAGCAGGAGCGGTCGGTCCACGATGCCAGAGCTCTCGGGCGCCCGAGAAGCGGCTATCTCTTTGGTGGTCTCTCTCTCACGGGTCGAATCGATTTTACGAGAGTTTCTACTCCTCTCCTCTTCGCCTCACCCTCTCCCCCTCCCCCCTCGCCGCAGCTATTGCTTCTTTCTCTTCTCCTCGCCTGTGCTTCTTCTTTTTATCCTCCTCCTCCTCCTTCTACTTCCTTCTCTTCTCTTCTCCTTTTTTTTTTCCTCTCCCGTTTTGTAACCATCCCTTTACTCCACTGCGCCACAAGCGGAGCGTTCCCCTTCTTTTCGTTCCAAGGCACAGAGGAATGCCCTCTTTCTCTCGCGGCTGCCTGTATTCTTTCATTCCGGGATCGAGGGTGAGAAAGGATGAATGATCGTTAGGGAGTGGATGGACTCGTCTTTCTATCTCTCCTCTCTCTGGCTCGGTCGTTCGGTAACCGGGGCCCTTTAAGCCTCGTTCCGGTAAGATTGAAAGAATCTCCTCGCGCGCGCGATTCCTCCTCCTCCTCCTCCCCACTCGAAGCCTCGAGTTTTCTTTTCACCGATGCAGCGGAGGCGAGCGGGATTAGAGGTCGAGTTCCGCGTCGCGACGTCGTCGCGAGGAACCTGCTGCTGGGTGGTTGCGGGATCTGCTAACTCGACTCCTGTTTTCCAACGCGTTAGATAAACTCACTCGACTGGACAGATCGAGATAGCCGCGTCTTTAAATCGTTAACGAAGAATTTTATTTCTTGCCCCCGATCGTCGGCGATGAGTATAATCTGTCGACTGGACCGCGGATTTTTATGTATTCGCAGAGAATTCAAGAACGACCCGATCGTGATTGCGACCCTTTCGCGAACGAACAATTGTTGTTGAAAAATATACGAGTACGTATATATGTTCGATAATCGTCGAAACTTCACTTTCGCCGCGATACAAGAGTCCTCGCGAAATAATAGAAAATTATTGTCGGGGAACAGCGTAAACGCGCCTGAATCGATTGTATTATTCAATTTAATTCTTTGATACAACTCTCTTAGTTGACGATATTCGTACAAATTCCTCGAGTCGTGAAATTTTCTATTCCCTAAGTAATTAAACCCCTCCCCTGCGCTGTCAACCGGTTCGCGGACCATAACGAGTGACCGAACAGTATACAATAATTATTCGTCGCTTTCTTTTTCTTTTGAACCTCGTCGGTGTGATATCGCTGGATCGAAATTATCAACTTGTCGTTTGTTTTGCCTGGGTTACACTTAAATATACTTAAAACTGAGAAAATGGTGGCAATTTGGGGCACAAAATCTTCTCGACGCGCGTGGCAGGAGGTTAAAGTCCAATCATTTTGTCACACGAACAGCGCAAACAAAAAGATTAATATAGTTGATCGTTGAATATCGTGATTGAATGGGATCTTAAATTCCCTGGCTCAAAGCGTAAACGAGCAGTATAAAAATATTAAATATAGAGAACCGACCGAGTATCTGTTCGAATAGAAGTATTCGCCATAAACAAATTCGAGAAATAAACTTTGCAATTCTCGATTCGACGTTCACGTCGACGGTTTTCACCAAGAAGATGAAAGGTCGCACTCTGCGTGGCAACGAAAGCTATGAAACGCTGCTGGATGATTATGCGGCGAAACTGGTAGCGCGGACCGTGCGGTTGGTGTGTCGCGTTCTTCGAGATATCTAGTGGATGGAAAATCGACGTGGAAATTAAAACGAAAACCGGTTCCGCGAGACGATCGATAATTTCAGGTCGACTGTGCACTGAATACCACGCCGGTTTGTTCGAGGCGTCGTTGATCAATGCGTCACGGTAACCTGTTCGCACTTTCGCGGGAGGAAGTCGGATGCTAATTGCAATGGGAGCTAACCTCGCGTTTAAAATAGGTGGAAATTCTTCGGTGTAATAGCCTGGTATCTTCGTTCGAAGTATAGTTAGAACGTTAGAACCGGATTTCTCACGAAAGAATACGGATACCTGTACGTACATAGCGAAGAAATCGGTTGCATATTGACGAATCAGTGATTGATTCAACTTTCTGAAAGTCGTTATTTTAGTTTCTCTCTTTTGGAAATTAAATAACTGATCTTTAATTTTGGCACCGATTAATTTGGCTTCGTCGAGATTACTGAGGTTCCTGCTTGTATAGGCTACTTTTCATACAAAGCAAGATCATCAACGGATCTTTGTCATATAAAATATTATACAAACGTCGGACACAGTCAAAATCACTATCTAACCTAGTCTAAACCAGAGTAAACTAAATTCTTTATTCTATACACAAACTGTATACATTACAATCATCGACGTACGAAATCAAGAACAATACAGCAGTCTGAATTGCTCATTCTGTGCCCAACTGGAAACCCTATTGAAAAACCTAAATCAGAGAGTAAACCAACCATCTTCCATTTCACACGTTGTACGATTCTCTATACAAATCTTTCGAAAGAAACGTTCGGTACAAACCATCCACAAAATAGACGTAACTGGTATGTTTGACGAACCTATTACCCCCATCTTCGAATTTCAACATCCACATAAATACTTCGCTCTTTGTACAACGCCTGTTACAAGGACATTCCCAAACCTCGACGAGGAGAAAGCTCTTCCTCTTCTTCGAGAAAACCTAAATTCTTCGTGTCTTTCTCCACGATTCGTTTCGTTAGATAAGAAAAATAGACGGCGAGATGAATTCGACGTTGGCGAGAGCGAGGTGGGTGAATCCGGAGGATCTTGATACAACTGACGAACGGGTGGGTGTAAAATTAGGCCCGTGCTTCGTACTTTAATAGCGGGCGGCTGTGAATGAACTATGACGTAGATTCGTAGAATGCAACACCGTCCCTACCCACACACGATCGCGAAAATTCACTTTTGCCCCGGCGTTGGTTGACGTCAGCGACGTGAAAGGACGCATATTTACTTCGCAGCCAGCTCCGTATATTTCTAGATAATTCAATCAAGTCGCCCACCCCCTCCCCCTAGCCATCCACCAACACCACTCCCGCGAATAACAATAGGCACCTAGATAAATTCGACAATGGGCGACAACGCGCGACCTTTGAACGTGTCGTTCTCTGAAAACACTATAGATACATATACATATACATATATATATATATATATATATATATATATATATATATATATATATACACATATATAGTGTGGTCACTGAAAGACTGAATGACATAAAACAAAAATGTTTGTTTAATTTTTGTACTATTTTATTTTGGAAATATAATTAATAGATCTTTCTCACTATTATGTGTGATAACCTACAAAATAAGAAAATGAAAAAGATTGAAAATGAACAAGTTATGACTTATATATATAGTGTGGTCACTGAAAGACTGTATGATATAAAACAAAAATGTTTGTTTAATTTTTGTACTATTTTATTTTGGAAATATAATTAATGGATCTTTCTCAGTATTATATGTGATAATTTACAAAGAAAAGAAAATGAAAAAGTTTGAAAATGAACAAGTTATGACTTATATATATAGTGTGGTCACTGAAAGACTGTATGATATAAAACAAAAATGTTTGTTTAATTTTTGTACTATTTTATTTTGGAAATATAATTAATGGATCTTTCTCAGTATTATATGTGATAATTTACAAAGAAAAGAAAATGAAAAAGATTGAAAATGAACAAGTTATGACTTATATATATAGTGTGGTCACTGAAAGACTGTATGATATAAAACAAAAATGTTTGTTTAATTTTTGTACTATTTTATTTTGAAAATATAATTAATAGATCTTTCTCACTATTATGTGTAATAACCTACAAAAAAAGAAAATGAAAAAGATTGAAAATGAGCAAGTTATGACTTATATATATAGTGTGGTCACTGAAAGACTGTATGATATAAAACAAAAATGTTTATTTAATTTTTGTACTATTTTATTTTGAAAATATAATTAATAGATCTTTTTCACTATTATGTGTAATAACCTACAAAAAAAGAAAATGAAAAAGATTGAAAATGAACAAGTTATGACTTATATATATAGTGTGGTCACTGAAAGACTGTATGATATAAAACAAAAATGTTTATTTAATTTTTGTACTATTTTATTTTGAAAATATAATTAATAGATCTTTCTCACTATTATGTGTAATAACCCACAAAAAAAGAAAATGAAAAAGATTGAAAATGAACAAGTTATGACTTATATATATAGTGTGGTTACTGAAAGACTGAATGATATAAAACAAAAATGTTTATTTAATTTTTGTACTATTTTATTTTGGAAATATAATTAATGGATCTTTCTCAGTATTATATGTGATAATTTACAAAGAAAAGAAAATGAAAAAGATTAAAAATGAACAAGTTATGACTTTTTCTAACCCTTCAATTTTTCAGTGGTTAATGTAAATGTGAATATACTATAAATAGTACGTAGAAATTTTTTTCTTTATTTTAACGCTGATATTTCGTGGGTTTTGACCTTTGAAATTTGTACTCTGAAATATGTGTAAAGTCAAGTAAATGTTAATCAACCCTCGCGTGGTGTCGTTGGATCGTAAATGACTGCGATTTTAATAACGATTGATGATCATCATTTAAAAAAAACAAAATCACCAAACCATCTATGTAAAAATCACGGATTGACGACTGGCGTGTCGAATGAAATATATTTCAATCCGATCGTTAAATTGGAAAACTGAATAATGAAGTGAAATATATATGTTAGCGATAGGTAAACGAGCCTAAAATCATCAAGTCTGACCCAAGCTCCTACCAGCTAGCTATCCGTGAGCCAACGATTCCAATTATGTAAAGGTTAACATTCCCTACCCGCGAGAAAAGTCACGTTGCCTCCCTTCTCCGCTCCGCGTACGAGTAGACGATCAAGCAACAAAATCGCCAATGTATCACGTTGCCACGTTGGTTGGAGATCGTTTCTTGATAAACATTAGCGCGGACAGACCTCGCATGCATGAATCTCCGGCAACCTTCCGCGATGCAAATGCAACGTGACCAATGTCAAGGCTGCACCGTGGCAGCGGTAGCTACCAACGCTCGCAAACGCTGCAACAAATCCTCGCATGCTCGCGAGCATAATTTCCACGCCGGCGTCGAAGGAACGCGTCGAACAAAGGTTCGTTAATATCGTGTGAATTTCCGACGTTTACCTCGGCTCGATCCCCATCTACTGTCGCCGGTCTATTGTCAACGAAAATCGCTCCGCCATCTTCACGTTGCGAAACGTTCGAAGTGCCTTTTCAATTTTCATATGCGAAGAAGAATTACTTCGTTTCGAGGAACGAGAAGGAACAATTGAGCGGGCATTTAAATGACAGACGGTCCTTTGTATGTAATTTCTCTCGTTAATTTGCACGTTGTGATGTCAAACGGATGATCTAACAATACGAGATACGGTTTCCTCGATATATCAAAACTGTAGATCGAACGTCTGGCTGAGATACGATGATTAAAATTTTAACTCGAGTGGTATGAATAACTCGCACGCGAGAAAATTAACGTGAGTTCCTTCGAAGAACGAACATTGTAATTTGTTAATTTTTGTCAACAACGTACAACATCGTTCGTTCCCTCTTAGTCGAATATAAAAAATCGTACAGCAAAACGTTCTCTTGATACTCAACAGACCAGTTTGATAAAATTACTATAAAAATCTTCAGATCAATTTATAAATAAAAGTTCATCGCACATGCTGTCCTCTCTCACGATACGAAAGTTTTCCAAAAATGACACAGTGAATTTAATCGATCACAGACCCATTTCAATGCTTTTAGCAAAGTAAAAATCTTCCTGTCGAAAAAGTGTGGCGAACCACAGGCTGGCCAAGAGTGCTCTAATTTTACCGCAAGCGTATAACGACATCGTATCGAACATTTTGTCGATGAGATTCGCGTCTTCGATCCCCTGCCCGATTATTCCTCATCGAGCGATTCGCTTTGCAAACGAACGACGAGCCTGCTGAATTTATTGACTCGAGATTGCAGGTGTGTCGTGTGTTGGACGCTTGGCGATTAGGGCAATTGCGGATCCAGCAGTTTGGCGGAATCGTAATTTTCGTCAGCTGCGAACGCTCGCGATATTTATCGATCCTTGGAATGACGCTTCAATTTGGAATCTCGCGAGATAACTAAATTTCTTCTTTTCCTTGCTTTCTTTCTTTCGATCGAAGATGACTAATCTGAGAAACGTCGTGCATCGTTCTCGAAAATAGATACGAAGAAGCAACTGACGAATGTCGTTAAACATTCGCAAAGTGTCGTTAGATTGGTTTTTCAAGCGACAAACTTCTCAAGAATTCGCGCTCGTCGTTAATCAATTTCGTCTCGTGGATAAACACAAAGAAGCGATTGATGGACACAGAAATTTCCAACGAAACGAGCGTTCCTAAGAAATTTATCTCCCGGAAAAGCTATTTTACACATCCGTGTGACTTTTATGGAGCAATTTAGATCTCGCAGTTCGCAGAGGCGAGCGCTCCGTGAAATTAAGAAACCGTCTCAAATCTATTTTTTAAACTCTTGAAACGCGGAATTGAATTGTTAAAAATGTTGACTTTACTCTGCAGCTGCAACAGTTCGTTTGTTCCCCACGAATCTCTGAAGAACACTGTCAGCTTGTTTCAGTTTTCAGTCTTGTCGAACAAAAAATCCGATTCTTGGAAGTTTTCGTCGCTTCGTATCGAAGCGACGATACGAGGCGAGTGCAGTTTCCCGTGTCCTTGAGCAAGCACTTCCGCTTCTCCGCGAAATACGCTAGCGCGTTCTACGCTCATTTGTAAAACAATATCAGTATTGCCAACATCGTCGATGTACAAAAAGTCAACTAGCAGTGAAATAAACGAAACGAATTAGAAATCAAAAATTCTTCGATGAACGACGAAAATAACGTGTTTAACAAAATAAGCAACGATAACGTATGAATCATTCTCACCGTCATCCGCTGATAACGTTGAAAGAATTTTTTATTCGAATCTCGATGTGAACCACCGACTGATGCGCATAATCGATTCGTTTCTCCTTGCGACCAGTGAAGAAAGTTAGCCGAATTGGTAAAAGTTTCGTGCGCTATGATTCGCTATTTATGGCGATCCTTCTTCACTCCGTTCGAATATTCCTTTTTCCTTGTTCCGCGTTCCTTGTCTTCAAATTTACCCCCATTTTGCATTCAAGTTGAATTGCTTGTAATCATGAAATTTGTGACGATCACGAAAGATTACAAAAGGCTGTCTTCAGTCCCAACAGATTTGTTCGTCGATCTATCGGAAACTCTCATTGATATAGTGTTCTACGAAACCGTAACTCTAATTCACGAGGAACGACATAATGGCAAAAAGAATAGCCCCGATTTGAGGGAATCTACGAGCATTCAATTTCAGCGTCAAACAGGGCAGAAAGCGTGGAAAAATCGTCGCGGTCTCTGGCAAAGCGTTACGTTCGATATCTCTCTCTCTATATATATATTATACATATATTTCTATATAAATATAATATATAATACATATATTTTTATATAAATATAAAATATATAATATATATATTTTTATATAAATATATATTATATATATTTCTATATATATAAAATACAGATATTTTTATATAAATATACATTATATATATTTCTATATATATATAAAATACAGATATTTTTATATAAATATATATTATATATATTTCTATATATATAAAATACAGATATTTTTATAAAAATATACATTATATGTATTTCTATATATATATAAAATACAGATATTTTTATAAAAATATACATTATATGTATTTCTATATATATATAAAATACAGATATTTTTATATAAATATATATTATATATATTTCTATATATATAAAATACAGATATTTTTATATAAATATACATTATATGTATTTCTATATATATATAAAATACAGATATTTTTATATAAATATATATTATATATATTTCTATATATATAAAATACAGATATTTTTATATAAATATACATTATATGTATTTCTATATATATAAAATACAGATATTTTTATATAAATATATATTATATATATTTCTATATATATAAAATACAGATATTTTTATATAAATATACATTATATATATTTCTATATATATATATAAAATACAGTTATTTTTATATAAATATATATTATATGTGTGTATATAATATGTATTTCATATATATATATATATATATATATAATATATATTACAAACAGTGGTTAACAACATAAAAATCGTTTCGTGACAAACTCTCTCTGTCGCAACGATATTGACTGACAAATTCACGGTGACTCACAAAGCAGAAAGACCTCGAATTACCCCCCCCCCCCCAAGAGAACTCTGTAAAACACAGGAACTCTGGAAAATCGTTTCACAAATTCTCAGCTCTGATGACGGTTCGTTGTTGAGCGCGCACGGATCGTGGAATAAGTCGGTAGGACGAAGGAGGCAGGGAAAAAAAGGACACGGGTGGCTAGGCGCCGGTGGCGACAGCCCCCGATTGTCGTCGGTCGTCGCCGGTCGAAAATCCGTGAAGACGCGCGCCGTGTTCCAGGAAGTAGGAGCCGCCACGGGGATCATCGACCCTTCACGGCTATTTCAGTTATTTTGCAGCATGCAGCTATTTTAAATACATATTGTGGAGTAGAGGCGTACGAGCATGAACCATACGGCGGTAAGGACAGCGGAAGAGAGACGTAGCCGGGGATCGAGCAAGGCGAAACACAGACTTAACTAACATGGAGAGAGAGAGAGAGAGAGAGAGAGAGAGTGAGTGAAACAGAGAACAAAGGTGGGACAAAGATGAAGAAAGAGGAACACAACGGAGCGAAGGAGAGGAGGAAGCTCCAAGTGAGAAGAGAAGCAGACGTAGAATCGAGAAAGAGGAGGACGACTTTGCCGCGGTGAAACGGGGCGAGAAGGGTGAGAAAGAGAGAGAGAGAGGCGTAGAGGAAGGAGAGGTGTATCGAGAGTGGGGATGAGGACACACAACTCTCTCGGGAGGGAAGCAGAGAGAACAGAGCGAAGAGAGGCTGTAGAGAGAGGCCAGAGGGGTTGGTATTTATAGCCAGCCCCGTCGACGTCGTCGTCGTCGTTGGCGTCGTCGCCGTTGTCGTCGTCGTCGACAATCTTGACTCCTTGGTGAAATTTTCAGAGAGAAGGGGTGCAGCCCTCTCTTCTCTCTCTCTCTCTCTCTCTCTCTCTCCGTCTTCCACCCTCCCGCCCCCTCACGCTGCTCGCAGTCACTCTGTTAAAGGAATTTCCTATGATTAGAATGAGTATTTCTATACGACGCGCCCTGAACTCCGCCTATATGTGTCTTAGGACCAGAATAATTCTACTTACATCCCGAATCTGTCCCGACGCGCGATAGATTCCTCGTCGGTACCAATTGTATTCGACCGAGGTATTGTTGAGTTGTCGGTTTAAAACTCGTAGTTTAGAATATGGCCTGCACGTTCGAGATTTATCGGCGATATCCTCCCTTGGGGGCAGGCCGTGGAATCGCGTCGACGAAGGGAATACAGCCGATGAAGAATCGCGAGCTGCAACCCCTTACGGGCACCGTGGACCGTTTCAATTTTCACTCTCGTCCATTTTGCTCAGAACTCTTCGTTGCTGCTATCTAATCCAATGCAAGAACAATTAAATTCGACTTTCGATGCGAGTAAATATTATTCGTCGGTCCTTGATTCGGTTGTCCACAGTGTGCAAGGTTTCCCGAAAACGCTTCGATGTAATGAAACTTGCGACTTACGAGTCGAAATCGATGTTGGATCGAGTTGGATCGTCGCGCGTGTCATCGGTGATTAAAGTATTCCGCTTTGCGGATTTATCGGTCGAAGCTGCGGCAAGCGAACGGAGTATAGAAGCGGTTAGGGTTCAGGAGGTTCCCCTTTTTCTTGAAATTACGTTTCAAGAGGGTGGATCGGACGAGGCTAAGGTGCGGTTCGAGATATAGAGGGTTGCGACACGTTCGAGGGGTGATACCCGAGGCTTAGAGGTTCGGATTCGACGGCGGGGAAATGGCTTTGTGTCTTCTTCTATTAATATTTAGCATGCCGATTTTCTACCGTCTCTTTACGTGGACATATGGCTGTTTCCTTTCAGCCGCTGCTCCACTCTTTTCTTTCTTCCTTCCTTTTTTTTTTTTTTTCTTCAGTGTGTAATTTTCCAAGACGACGAAGATAAAGCTCGACTTTTCTCGAGAGAGTTCTTTCGTGCGAACGAGAGAATTTGTAGCAACGTCTCGTTATTGTTATTATCAGCGTTAGTGTATCGTACGTGTCGGAGTGCAGGCGCGCGTGACACCGCCGGTTCATCGATTAGAAACGGTTAAGATCCGGAACGAACGATCCAGAACTCGCGTACGAACGAACCATCTACCGTAATATTTTTCCCTTTCTTCCTGTTAACGTTGATGCTTCAAGTACGGACTGGTGGACGCGCTGTTTTAGAGGAAGTTGAAAATAAAAAAAAAATTCGCTACACGAACGTTGCGGACAATAGAGGCAAGATCCAATAGAAAAGAAATGGTAAATTCATTTTCATTCACTTTTCTATGCAATTCGCCTCGATGTTACTCGAGCATATTCAAAATATGCAAGTACAGACGCATCGAATTAGAATTTGTCTAGAATCAGCGTCGACGACAAATAAAATTCCTCCCTCGTGAAATGCGACGAATGCAACTTATCGACCTCTCTCTCTCTCTCTCTCTCTCTCTCTCCGTTTGTGAAATCTGCAAATAGACGCAGACACTCAGACATTCAGCCGCGCGCGTTGAATATATTTTTTCAAATCCGTCATTGCCAAGCCAGAACGACGTTAAGGTGGCGCGCAGCCTGCTAAATATCCAAACCCGCGATACCGAACGCACAATCGACAAACGAAAAGGCAAGAACAATCCCGGCGCGTAGAACGAGACGAGGAGAAAACGGGGGATCAAAGGGATTCCCGTGAAAGGGTGAGAGCGACGTGGAAGCAGCCGAGTCAAGCCGAGAAGTTGAAGAAGTGGCGTTCAGACATCTAACAATTTATAAAGCGGAGAATGCCTTCTCTCTCTCTCTCTTTTTCTTCTCGCGTCTCGTTTAACTATACATCTCTCTCTCTCTCTTTCCTTTTCTTTCCTCTCTGTTGTTTCTGTTGTTGGAACCTGACGAACGAACGCATACCGTAGGAGTTAGCATAATTGACTGCGTACGTTAATCGAGCGGTCATGGAAGAATGCCCGCGAACGTTTCGAGCGGTGCACAAGCAACACCAATCCTGCTCTCGAGCCGCTTGCTCTCTTTCTCTCTCTCTCTCTCTCTCTCGTTCTCTCGTTCTCTCCTTCTGTCTCTCGCTGGTGTATTATTTTCAAGCAGAGTGAATCGCCGCCGCGTAACTTGGCCGAGGGAAAAGAAAAGCGGAGCGTGCACGAGAAGAGCGCAGCGCAGCGCGGAGTAGCGCAGCGCAGCGCAGCGCCGGCAAACCAGCAGCCAAACTAACAAGCTGGAATGCACCGCGCCGCGGGTCACCGTTTTCTTTGCGGTACCACGAGTAGAAAGGTGGATGCGCGTCCTTATTTTACAGTGTCGTGCCTCTTCACGGTCACTTGCGATCGTGTAAGCTGACCGAACCGCGAATTCTGAGGCTGAAACCACCATTACACACCGCTCCGGGTGTTCGCCATTTTACCCGTTACGCGATCCAACTGCGTTGATATCGCATTCTTTCGTTTTCGTCCTCGATCTCTGGCGAATCCAGAAGGCGATTTTCACTGACACTCGAGTTCTGTCGATTTTAATAACTTAAGAAGCAGGTAAAATAATTGCTGAACTTACGAATAAAAACAATTGGGGCAACAAGAATCGTTTAACGTAGAAAATTTATAAAAAAATTTTTAATTTAGAAATTGCAAGAAGTTGACAGAATTTAATAAAATTTTTTGCTTAATTCATCGAGACTAGAACGATTCAATGTTTCGCCGAGTTAATTTAATTTGATTCGATTCGAGCGTCGATTACATCGAATTGAATCGACTGTCAATGATGAGAGAAGCTAGAAGTTGAATCCGTGAAACGAACGATCCGCACTCGAGACTCTACACGCACAAAACCCGCATGCTGATCCCATCGAACCGATTCCTTGTGCCAGCACGCAATCGGAACCTCCTCGTCGGCGATGCGTTTCGCGGTTATCCGGTTCACCGTGAAACGGAAGCCTTCCAGATGGAAAGTTGGTCGAAGACGCGTGAACAAACGCTTAGTGGAAGACCCTCCGCGTTATGGTTGAAAATGTTTGCTGAAATGCGAGGAATGAGAATGAGAAAATTGAAATACCAAGAACAGAGAGATCTGTGCAAAATTGAAATATGCGAAAATAGACGAAAATAAATATACGAAATAATAAATAAAATAATGTAAAAATATACAAAAAAAAATATAAAAAATAAATACACAAAAATGTACGAAATATTCTATATTCTAGAATAAATAAATATAAAAAATAAATATACAAATATACAAAAAAATATAAAAAAATAAATGCACAGAAATGTACGAAATATTCTATATTCTAGAACATAAATGAAAATAAATATAAATAATAAATTACAAATATACAAATATACGAAATAAATATAAAAAGAAGTAGATATACAAATGTACAAAAAAATATAAAAAATAAATACACAAAGATATTCTACATTCTGGAATATTTAAAGCAAAAGACATTAATACAACAATTGGAAAATGAAACAAATCTATTCGCGGTTTAGTTGTTTCTTTGGTAGTCGCAAAAGTCGAGAATGTTATTATAAACACGACTGATGAATTGGAATTTCGTATTATGAAACACACTTGTGGATAAGATTCGCGAAAGTTACAGGAAACGACGAATTAACAACGTGATCTGTACAATGAAACAAGGAATTAAGAATTTAATTTTTTCACACAACGAGATATACGTTAATTAATCTGTCGCCGTTGGAAAGAAAGTAATTGAGAAAAGAAACGTCGTGTCGCCGTACAAAACTTTTCCAAGACAAACAAACAGCACGCAACGATTAACAAAAAGAAGAAACAGAAGGAAAATCAACAATCTGACAATAAATCGCTGTACCACGATGAAAATATATTGTTGGATGACCAACCCAGACAATATTGGATCTATGCAAATACTGACAACGAGCCAGCAACAGTCCACATAAAAGTGTTAGTAGTTAGTCATAAGGGCAAGATCCAATACTTGGTCATCCATGCTCCTTCCCCTTCCACTTGACGATGATAACCAAATATATATAAGGACATGTTTTACAGTAGAGAGAGACAGACTAGAAGATCACAGAATAAAACATTCTATATCATCCTACATCATACACGACCACGAACAAGTAATAAATTCTTCAAAATTATAAGCGTGTTGACTCCACTACACGGAATCCAGCAATATTTTCAATATATATCTCAAAACGAAATAAAAGTGCAGGTCTGCATGAAACGTGTCGAATTTTGAAGTCGCTCTCCCGCGAAAGAGTGTGGTTCTTCTTCGTGCGCCAAAATTCCGCTAGGCAGTTCTTCTAACGGTGGCCGTAATTCATCATAATTTCCTAATGATTTACTTCGTCCCCCCTAATAATAAGAATCCTAATATTTATGAACCGGGTGTATATAACCCCCGAGCGAGCATCAGACGGGGAACACTGGCGTTAACGAGCGCGGAGAGCGTGGCCGAGCGTGGAACAAATTAGCACGTAACCCCCGGGGCGCGAGATCATCGTCGCGGTCATTAGTATGCCGCGAGTGAGAAGATTCCACGCGAATCAATTGGACGACGTATGTTTCTGTATCTAAATGCACGTTCGTTCGTTCAGTGCATGTTGCTGCATCTACCACCGGCAGTATGGCGCGCAAACAGATGACGCAGTGTACTCGGCGAACGTTCCTTTTATGCCTGGTGCAAACGAGCGATGCGACGTCGTTGCGATTTCGCAACGGCCACCAGACCGCGGACATTTGCGCAATCTCTGCGTGCTCGCGAGGCACACAGCTCGAAATTTATTTCGCGCTCTAAACGTCGCAAAACGCTGAACATTGCAATTAGTTTGAGCAGAGAACTCGACGCGAGAGGACGAAGAAGTGTTACGGAAGATTGGTTCTCGTTTTCGTCGATACCCCTTAACGGTCTAACATACTTTCGGCGAAGATAATGATTGTAGAACGAAGTTCGTGTAACATAAATGTATAAATGACCCATGTGCTGGCAATTTAAGGCATTAATGGGGTTAAGGTTACATTCACTTCGCTGTACAGCGAATAAGTCTCATCTGAGATTTGAAAGCTTGATGAAAAACAGAGGAAAAAAGAAATACCAACGAAGTTGAAACGAAAAGTGTACAACTGCATGGAGAAAGATAGATTTTATCCCGTACTCTTTCTGTAAGAAAAGGAACGTTTCGTGGCGAGCAAATGTATTGACAAATTATTTTCATTCGAATGGCAACAGTCTCACATCACCAATTGGGGACATAAATCCGCATGAGATGCACGGCGTCATACTCGTCAGCCAGTTGATCTTTACGTCCTTTGTCCAACGTCTCTGACCATTTGATTCGTTTTAGGCATGCAACAACGAGCTCGCTTCTTCGTCTGTCGTTGTCAAAAATACGATACAGAGAGTTGCAGAGTTGGTCGAGTGATTTTTAATTATTGAAAATATTCGACGGAAAAAAGGGGCGAGTGGTGTTTTTTTTTTTCCCGGAGGACGCAGTGGGGAGTGGGTGGGTTAATTTCATTTTGGAATTGAATCTAGACCATAATAACACGCGGAAAGGGCTTCTTTGATTTAACTGCAGGTGTTACAGCAGATTATCACGTTCCGTAATGAAATATCGGCAGGGTAAATTCATCGAATTTGTATCACGCACTTTTTTACGAAATTAATGGGTATCGGAACGAATAATGAACAACTGTGTGCGTTCGGCGAAATCGATATACAGGATGTTTCACTTTAATTGTATATGTGAAACTTTTTTTTCTTTTTTTTTTTTTTTTTTACAGTAAATCGATCCTACGTGATTCAATTAAATCGACAAACGAGTGTAAATTACTGTATGAAAAACTGAATTTGAGGGAACAAAAGATACACGCGCAGCATTATTCAAGTGTGAACTATGGTTTGTGAATTAATGAACTAAGGGCAAGAGAGGGGGAGAAAATTTTTATTTTTATCGGCATTTGTGAAATTTATAAAGAAGTCTCAAATACTATATTCACGTTTTAAAATGTCACATCTTTCTCTATTACTTCGAAAACTCTGTAATGAAATTTTCTTAATTTTGAAATAATTTTCTCAAATTTCTAAAATATATATATTCTTATCAAACTCGTCAACACAGAAACGAGAGAGGAATCTTTAAAAAAAAGAAATACTCGTAGTCATGTGTGTTTCCAGTATATTTTAACTTATATATTTTAACTTATAGTGGAATTATTATTATTTATTATTATTATGAAGTTCGTTTCTACATTTTAACCTCGATCGAATAAACTTTCTCTCGTCGAATCCATTTTCATCATCACGAACGAAAAATCTACTTGTCGTTTAATCGTCCACAATTTCATATGAACGGAGCAAAGGAATATTCGTCTCGCCGCAATTTCACGTGTAAAAAGGATATTACCGTGTCTGAAACATCCTGTATGCACGCAGTACGTGGTTAAATTCTTTGGACGATATAACAGTCAGAGTCATATTCAGCGATGAAATCTCTGTTTTCTAAAAAAAACGTTCGATTATATGATTCCCTTTTGAAGCAACGCGGCGCTTGTAAAATATTTACCAATAAATGCGAAACATTTTTGGCGAGATTTATTTCGTTCGATTGCACATTTCGCGATAAAATTGTTATCCGCGTTAACGAAACGTATCTCCGCGTTTTACACACACACACACACGCGCGCGCGGGCGCACAAAAAATGACGAAACGAAGTTGATAAACGAATTTAGTGTCTTATTACAAGATACGAGTTTTTCAACATCGTGCGAGGATCTGATTTTCGTTTCAAACTCGTTGTATCATTTCGTCTATCATTTTCGATTACCAGCTGTATCTTTTTTTGTACAGAGGGAAACGTGAAAAACTCGAAAACCACGATCGTGACATTTTCATTTTCCATTTTTTTTTTTTTTATAATTTTAAATTAACTCCGCGTTGCTTCGGTTTATTAATCGAAACATAAAAGAGATATTTACGATTTGCTAGCATAAAAATTCTTCGAGCACTGTGCACATGGTTGAACACAGCACGAACGATCAAAAAGGGGTTGGTTAGAGTTGCTCTAGTATCGACATTCTAGCGCTCGCGTCGTTTCATATTTGCACAGCTCTAAGGAGACTAATCGTTGAAATATTTAACGATATACGTGTATATCGTAATCGATTCGACATACGACGAAATCAGGTTGCTTTTCTTTCCTCGGTAATATCCCTTTCATCCGGCCGCGCGCGGTCTACCCTCTTTTTATGGGCATCCAGCCTTTTCATTTTTCCTCGAGGGATAGAAAATATATTATGTGCGTTTGCGTAACGGCTGCGCGTTTACATAACGTCGAACAACGAAATAATAGTTCAGTGTCTCGAACGTGGTCGCCGAAAAGCGATCTGTCTGCCACTTGTCTGTGGGTAACTCGATTACTTAACCCTTCCGTTTTCTTTGACGTTCACTCGCACGTATCCTTACGTATACCTACGTATACCTACGTGCGTTCGGATCTTGCCTTCTTTTCTCGACACCTTTCTCAGTCTCGTTACTCGCAGAAAGCGTGCAACGTTTAATTACAATTTTGCAATGTTGAAAATCGAACGAACGTTTGCAAATAAATTTTTATTCTTTTCCCGCAGTATCGGCTCGTTTTCCACACCGTACAGAGGTGAAAGACCGAATTAATTCAAATTGCAAAGAAACAAAAGTAATATTATCTCACGAAATAGAAAAAGAAAAAAAAAGAAAGGAAAGAGAGAAATGAATAGAAATGGGAAAAATTCAGAAACGAGCCGGCACTTGGCCTCGAATTCGTAGCCAGGGCGTTCTTCCTCCAGTTACATCAAGGTAAAACCAGGAAGTTACTTTTCAAACACCCTGTGTACCTCTCTCCTCTCTCCCTTTGTCTCACTTTCTCGGCCGATCTGCTTCCATAGACCTCGTCTCTCCTTTCTTTCTAACTTTCCCTTCAGTCTCATTTATCTCTCTCTCTCTCTCTTACTCGACTGTAGAGCAGGCTCTCCTCGCCGAACGATCCTAACCCCTAACCAAAACCTGCACCCCCGTTACACTCGACTCGTGAAAGGTTTCCCTCTTTCTCTTCCCTTGCCTCCCCTTCGCCACGACCTCCTGCACCCTCTTTCCTCTTCGTCGTCTTCCTCTTCGTCGTCGTCGTCGACGACGCCGCCGTCGTTCCTCTTCTTTCTATCAATACAACCTCGACAAGGAGAAATTCGGTACGAACGCGAAACGGAGAAAGAGAGAAAGAGAGAATATGAGTCTCTCCTTTTCCTTCTACCTCACCCAAATCGCATTCCTCTCCTCTCCTCTCCAAACCATTTTCTACGCGCTCTCTCCTTTTCCATCGGCGTCGAGCCGCATAAGCGGCTCTCTCCATCTCATCCCCGCCTCGTTCCATCCTCGTTCAACTCGACGCTTTCCCTGTTTCGTCCTCGTCCCTACCAAGGGCGCCTCGACGCGCCCTGCTCTCCCGTTTCTTGGAAAAGTTCCGTGCTTTCTGCCTGCCGTTCCTTCTTCGCTATACTTTACCACGCTGCGACGGAATCCACTCGCTCGCTCCACCCTCCCCTTCTTTTCTTTTCTTTTCTTTCATTCCCTCCCTCGCTCTCTCATTCTCTCGCTCTCTCTCTGTATATATGTGAGATTCGTGTATATACGTCGGTAAGTACGTATACAAAGAAAAAGAGACGAGAGAGAGAGAGAGAGAGAGAGACCAGGCAAATCTTTTTCTTCCCTTCCTCGAGCATCGTGGACGCGTGTTTGCTTTGTTCTTTCGTTCCTTCTCTTCTTCTTTGTGTCTTCGTCTCAGCCACCCACCCTCATGGGGCTCCACCATCGCCAAATCCAAGCGCGAGTTATTAGGCGACGTTCGACTCTTACTTTTGCTGTTGCTGGTATACCTATTTGAGATTATGCATTTTAGGAACCAGAGACTGAATCGGTATTACGGATGCCGGTAAAATACCGGTATTTTTAGGTTGCTTGTTCGATCACGTTTGGTGCGAATACCGGTATTGATGCTGTCAAAAACGATGTTAAGTCGGTAGATGTATTTCGGTATAATACCGGTAAATAAAATATTAATATATTAGAAAAGGAAAAGGGGACAATGATCAAATGTTTTCACAAAGCTGCCGATAGTAAAATTGATGACGCTTGTACACGTACACTTTGTTTATTTTTATTAGCTTTTTTATTAGTTTTTTTTTTTATTTTATTTATATCAGCGGCTAGCAGATGTCAAGGGCCACCTAACAAAATATTAATTATCGTTTGTACTAACAATTTTCAGGTTCGAATATTGCAGTTCTTCAAATGTCCGAATATTTTTGCCACTCTACATTTCGACTATGGTTCGGTTTATCGTTTGACATTAAGAAAAGTATGTGCAACAAATAAATAAAATTTATGTCGCTATAAATTATAATGAACGTTCTTTTATATTATTAAAAAATTAATCCAAATTTACCATTGTAAACAATCGAAATCCACAAGAATATTTTGAATAGCACAATATTAATAAGAGTCACTGTACGTAGAAAATGAAAAATGTGTTTCGTACCGTACCGGTATATGTTTCGGTATTTTCACCGTTGTGGACATCAAATACCGATAAAATACGTGTGAAAATACCGGTATGACCGTCTTGTACCCTTATTAAATAACCCTATTTTGCCAAATAACGGTTATATTACGATATTATGGGAGCAAATACCAATATAATACCTAAACCTCACAATATTTCGGTTTCAGTCTCTGGCTATAATACCTAAACCTCAAAATATTTCGGTTTTCAGTCTCTGTTAGGAACATCCTGAGAAGCGACTCTTTTCTTACAATTAAAAGGATACGCGGATCCGTGTCTTCCACCGCGAGTTTTCGATCTATCGACGACGCAAACGAAACTGAAGATGAACGAAGGATTCGTAGGAGACACGAGGTTACGAGGAAAAGCTGGAATTCCCCGGAAAGAGAACGGGAGAGGAGGCTGGAAATTGTTGGGGAATGTTCAGCCGATGTTTCCTCATCTTCGTTCCATCCAAGTTCTTCTTGTACCGGATGCCGAGATATCTTGACTTCCGTGTTCTGTTATTGGAAATTTTCTATTTATTAAATTTGCGGAACTGCAAAGTCAAGTTGGTAACGAAATTCAAGAATCTTGACACGCTCGCGGACAGTAAAAATTTTATCGGACTGCAAAAAAGAAAAGACAGGTGATTCATTTTTAAATTAACTTTTATTAACAACGTCCTGTCCGAAATATTTAATTTTATTAATTTTAAACTAATTTTATTAGTCACGTCTCGTGCTCGGAATAATCACATTTTAATAGCTATGTATACAGAATGAATGCCACAGCATCCACGTCGATACCGAACAAATTCATGTCGTATTCATGTCGTATTCACCACGAAAATGAATGCCATAGCATTCACGTCTAGTGAGTGATTTTGTCAGACAACGAATACTTCCAGTCATAATTTGCAAACATTTGACTTGGAAGACGTCGACGTTTATAATCATAGTTACAGTTTGTATCTAGACGAAAAGGACAACAAGCTGGAAATATTCGTCGTGACAACGATGCGATTTCTAGCTGTCGATGAAAATTGAAATTCTAACTTGAGGCAACAGAACGTCTGTTAACAAAATTCAAAACCTGATTATTACCCGCGTTCGTTTCGCGGACCGGTTTGCTTTATTCGATAATTCGAGACGAGTTTTAACTATAATGTCTTGATCCCGCGGCCCGGAAACGCGATCATCCGATAGAAAAGTTATTATTTCCGTAACGTTGCACGGTGGTTTGGAATAGCGGCGTATCGATTCGGATGATAAATTTCGCAAAAGGGGCGCATAACCGTCGAAATCGTTGCTTTTCAGTGGGGCACAGGAAGTCGCCTTAAAATTAGAATACCAAATAAGCGGTGAAATTTCGTCCGCCTCTCCTCCTAAGTATATAATGTTATATCAAAATTTTATGTTTGCGGCAAATAGATTAGTTCGCAGGGCATGCCAGAGAGATGGGAAGAATATCGATTACCCAAATTTCGGCTAGCTGAACTCCCATTTACCAATAGAGAACGAGAATAATACATTTCTCGCCGTCTCCGTGTTCTTTATGCGGCATTAACGTCAGAAATCTTTCTGTTCGGTTCGGAAAACTTATGATTGCAAAACCTGTGGATAAAGATTCGTCCTGTAATGATTGCCAGGACTGCGATTATGGCACCGATATGGCAATTAAAAGAACAATTATCTCGTACACTGTAACAATAAATTTAGTAAATATGGGGTGGAAATTTTTGAAATTTCACATTTAAACCAGGAGGGATGTAAATTTCAAGTGGCCCCGAGGTTCTCAAGTTTCCTTCCAACTTGCACTCGGCTCTAATTTTTCTAAAAGCACCGCCACCCCGTATCCTCCCTCCCCATCGAAACGTAACATCCCCCCCCCCCTGTTTCTCATTTCATTTCATTTCTCTTTAATTACGCTGATCGTCTCGATAGGAAAGAATCGAACCGATACACCTTTCCCAATTTATCAATAACGATGACCAACGACGATCAATTACGCTAAATTACGAAACAACGCCCGCATGTGTCTCCATCCCTCCTCCTCCTCCCCACTCGAGACAAAAAAGAAAACGTTTCCTCGTACGAGGTTTCCCACGTTTTCGATTCGTTTTCCTTCCGAGAACTGCCAACCATATTCCCAAGCGAACCTGCCTCTCTTCCGAGTTTCTCAGCACTTTGCGTCATCGGCATCACGGGCCCGTGAACGTCGCAGGAAAATCGTGGTTCGGCAAAGAAGGCTCTTTGTAACGGCGGACAAGAAGCCGTTTCATGGAATTTCATCGGATTATTTCGCTGGATGGACGGGGGTGGGCCCCTTTCGATCTCGCTTCGAAACACAATTTCCGTCCTCGCACAATTGCTATCATTTCCCTGTTTTCGAACGCCTGTGCGCACCGATATTTCCCTCCCTGCCGGCTGTCGTTCCGTTTTCTCCACTCGACGCAGCGAAAACGACAAAGATACATGGAAATTAACAGGGAGTGGAACGACTGACGTGAGAGAGTGGATTATAAGGGAACTTGAGGAATGGGAGAGAGAAGACAGAAGAGAAGACCAAACAAAGACCATAGGACAGTGACGGCGAACTTTTTTGAGAAGTAGGTCAAATTTTGTTTTGTTTTTTAGTACTAGCTCGTGGGTCACTGAGTCAGTGGCGTCACTTGGAAAGGGGGAGGGGGGGGATGGTTAAAAACTACTTTTCTTTGGTTCTCACTTTTATAATCCTCTAAAAAGTTTACGTTTCCTTCTTCTGTTTTACATACTTTCACTTTTGCAAGTGAAGAGAAAAAAATAAATGTCGACGTCGAAAAATTGATATAAAAGGGATGACATCAGTCACTCCTGCACTATACATTAGATATATATACTTAATATTTTTTATTGTCTGTTCTCTCTTTTATTATATAAAAAACTAGCAAAGCTACCCATTCTGAAAATCTAGTGTGTCTTTTAGTGTTTATTACATTTCTATTTAATCATAAGCGCTATATAAAATTTTTTCGACACAACTGACTTGTATAACATTTAAGACTTGAAATACCTATATGTATACATAACCAAGTCGTAAATCCTCCATAAAATACAATTATGCATTTATTTCTCACTTTTAAGCTCTAACCGAACACTTGTAATTTTCTTCACATTTTTTGAAAAGAGCGGTTCGAAAAATAATTAAAATTCTTTTATATATATGATGATAAATTTATAAAGATCAACGCGTTGGTCAAAGGTTCGCCATCATTGCCAATAGGATTGCTATTGAATGTAGATGCTTGATAGAATTAATAGAAATACTTAGTAGAAAAAATGAAGGGAAAAGATAGAATAACGATCGCACGGTTTAGCCACGGGAATGAATGCAGAGAAAAACAGCACTGGAGAGAAATGGAAGACAGGCAGTGTAGAGTATGCGACGAAGGAGAAGCAAAAATATTCGTCACATCCTAAAAGAATGCAGAAAGACGAAGTGTGACGCAGAGGAGAAAGAGTTCCTAAGAGAGGATGGTGTAGGAAATAATGGAAAGAATGTCAAAAGAAAGGAAAAGCAAAGAAGTAAAGGACAAGAGGAGACAAGAAAAGTTTGATTGAGCATTGACACTGAACCGTGAAATTTCAGACGTTACAGTGCAATTAACGTGCAATCAACGTGATAAAGTTGAAGTTAGGCCTAGTTACTTTGTTTAAGGTACATCAAAGATTTTTAAAACAGGATACAGCTTGGATTTAGATAATTCGTTTCTAGTTTTAAAGGTTAAATTAACAGACTTTTACGTTACCTTACCTTGTTTTGTTAGTCAAGGCTTAGACAAGCCAGGTTAAGTTAAGTATAGATAAGGTATTGAGATGGCTGTATTAAGATTGTACCCCCCCCCCCATAAGCCACAAGGAAATGAAGGGTAAACAAACTAGCTATGAACTACGAACATAGAAATTAACAGAGTGACAATATTCTTCGAATTGCAAAAGTTGCCGATCGTTCGAGGGGAATACAAAATGAGAAGACTCTGGTCGAACGATATTCTTCGAATGAAGCAGCAGCTCTCTCATCACCGAGAGAGGGAGTGTGCCAGCGTCATTCTGCAGCGAAACTCTGCCCTCGGTGCCAGAAGAACTTGCGTATCGATCGCAGGGGGCGATGAAACCAATCAGACTGGTCAAGTCGAGCGATTCGTCCGACGAGCGAACGAAAAATTTCGAGTCTGCTGGCCAACGTTCGCAATTAGTCGTCAGAAACGGGTTTTCACGTAACAGTCACGTATACCGTGCTTTCTCTCTCTCTCTCTCTCTATGTATGTATGTTTCTGATCTAAAAATCACCGCGGCGAGAATCGGAGATGGCCGCTTATTAAAAAAATGGCAGAAACACCGGCCTCCCCCCAATTAGTCCGATGGCATGCATGTTCCTCAACGTTTCTGCCGTTGTGGTGTCGCGATCCAATTACTCCGGCGAGCCAGCGATTCGCTCGAAATCGAAAGAGGAAGAGAGAGAGAGAGAGAGAGAGAGAGAACAGTGTGCAACGACGACGACGACGACGACGACGACAATGCACCGCGCGATTATTTGTCCCGGTTGGTCTGGGTCGTAATGCTACGCCAGCCAGTAAATTAGGCGTAAACTCGACGAAGAAAAGAGCGAGGAAAAGGGTGGATTTCGAAAGGACCACGGGTACCATGTGGTTTTACAGTTTTGGTGGGGATCGATTATTAGGATGCAACGACCGGCAGAAAATATATCGCTGGCGAGAACGAATGGCCTTGGTCAGGTAGCTGCATCCGAGAAGATGTTTCTAATCGCCTAACTTGAACGAAATGTCGGAAGAGGTTTAACGCAGAGAATCGGTATTACGGATACCGGTAAAATACTGGTATTTTTACTATTGGATTACGTTTGATGAGACCGAAATGGTGCGAATACCGATATTGATGCTATCAAAATGATGTTAGGTAGATGTATTTCGGTATAATATCGGTATAATAAAATATTAATATATTAGAAAAGGAAAAGGAGACAATGATCAAATGTTTTCACAAAGCTGCCGATAGTAAATTTGATGACGCTTATTACGTACACTTTGTTTATTTTTATTAGCTTTTTTATTAGTTTCTTTTTATTTCATTTAAATCAGCGGCTAGCAGATGTCAAGGGCTACCTAACAAAATATTAATTATCGTTTGTGCTAACAATTTTCAGGTTCGAATATTGTACTTCTTCAAATGTCCAAATATTTTTGCCACGCTACATTTCGACATGGTTCAGTTTATTGTTTGACATTAAGAAAAGTATGTGCAACAAATAAATAAAATTTATGTCGCTATAAACTATAATGAACGTTCTTTTATATTATTAAAAAATTAATCCAAATTTACCATTGTAAACAATCCACAAGAATATTTTGAATAGCACAATATTAATAAGAGTCACTGTACGTAGAAAATGAAAAATGTGTTTCGTACCGTACCGGTATATGTTTCGGTATTTTCACCGTTGTGGACATCAAGTACCGATAAAATACGTGTATGGCCGTCTTGTACCGGTATTAAAACCGATTTCCGAAATAGCGGTTGTATTGCGATAATATGAGAGCAAATACCGGTACAATACCTAAACCTCACAATATTTCGGTTTCAGTCTTTGGCTATAATACCTAAACCTCAAAATATTTCGATTTAACGTGCCCGTTTTTTCACGGAGGTTTGCGCGAGGTAAACGTAACAGAGGATTGAAGAGTTTCGCTCGATTAATGGGCTAGAATAGAGCGAATGATTCGCAAGAAGTTTATATAAGAGAATTCAAAGGATACGGGAATAACGAGAAGGTTCGTTGCAGCGTTTCTCACGTTTGTAAAACAGAGGGGGCAACGCAAATAGAAACAGCGTCCAGTCGAAGAAAACAGCGTCGCACCTTCGCGCAAATCCTTCTTTATAGAGACGTATCGTCGGAACGATTCTAAACCTCGATGTAATCTCATGAACCGGGGGTATTGCGTACCACCACCGAGTGGATTCGATTGTTTCGCTGATGGCTATCTTCGTTTCACTTTCTCTTTGGACAACGATATTATCCCAGATGCCAATAATTCTTCCTTTGAAAGAACAGACAACTGATCTTTATAAAAAAAAAAAAAAAAAAACAGAAAAAAGAAAAGACTCTTACATGCACGTGCTTATATGTGATATTTTCTCCAAAATTTATATTTCACACTCTTGTGTTTGTAGTTTTGTCAAAAACTGAAGAAACGTCACCGATATTGATGTATTTGACTCGCTGACAGAGAGAGATGAATAAACCCTTGGCTACAGGATGGTTTACGACCTCTAATGGACTGCAGGACAATACCTGACCTGTGATCGTGTACCATTTAGAAATAATACACAGTTTCGACAGCATTTGTTTGTAACTAAAGACAGTTGGACGTGGTTTCGGATAGAATCGAAGCTCGCGAACGTTTTGTACCAACTAAAATTCGTTTTTTGTTGTCGACTTGCTTGCAAAATCTTCCACTGCCGCAACAATCAGTGTCAAATTTCGCTCTTGCATTTCGAACCGGTCGACACTTCGGTACACACTTCCTAAACGTTGGGAGCGTTATTTAGACGAAACGGGAGAAGGTACGTCAGAAGTTCTCTCCGATTAATTAAACCCTAGCGAAAGGCGTAGGGGTGGAAGAAGAAATGGAATTTGCGACTTGCAACCCCGTTAAAGTGGATGGCAGGCAAGGATGAGCGGAAGGACTCTTTCGTCTTGGGAGAAGATTTTGCGAAGACGGAACCCCCCTCCCTATCCCTCTCACTCTCTCTCACTCTCTCTCTCTCTCTCTCTCTGCTCTCGGTCGGTTACTGCGCAGTATATATACCAATAACTGGAACAAAGCCCACTTTGAAAGACGGCCCTAACAGTACCGGTTGAATGGACAGCTTAGGGAGTGGCAGTCGGTGGCCGGGTGCTTGAATCATCCCTTGTCGCTACTGCTAAACATCCCCCTATTTCCACCAGCGAGACCGGGGCTTTTACACGGGGTGAAACTCGTGTTTATCTGCAGGGTGTACTTAGGTAGATCCGCGCAATATCCACAAAATCATTTGCCTGTATTATCTCGTTACGGTGGCCGAAAAAAAACTTTTTCATTTGCGTCGCCACACCACCCCCCCCCCGCCACCCCCCACTCCCGCGTTTTTCCTCCGCGATACCTGCAATTAATTTTCCACCCCTGATTCTATTATATTCTCGCGCTCCGTTCTTTCAGAAAGGGGAGGGTTAATAGAGTGAAAGCGAGAAGTTTCGGCCGGCCGAAAAGTTTGATTGAATTTTTCCCAACTGTTGGAATGGTCAACTAGAAAACGGCGAATTTTCGAGATAATGAATTTCGATTATGCATATGCGCGTTGCACGTATCGATTGTCGAATATGGAAATTGTAAGTGAGCATCAAGAGCAACTTTGCTCGGCTCTAGCGTTAATGTTGGTAGTTTATACAATAAAAACAGGTAACACGGTTCTAGCGTTAATGTTGATAGTTTGTAAAATAAAAACAAGTTGCACGGTTCTAATGTTAACGTTGGTAGTTTATAAAATAAAAACAAGTTCCACGGTTCCAGCGTTTATGTTGGTAGTTTGTAAAGTAGAAACAAGTTGCACGGTTCTAGTGTTAATGTTGGTAGTTTATAAAATAAAAACAAGTTGCAGAATTCTAGCGTTAATGTTGATAGTTTGTAAAATAGAAATAAGTTGCACGGTTCTAGCGTTAATGCTGGTAGTTTGTAAAATAAAAACAAGTTGCACGGTTCTAGCGCTAACGTTAGCAGTTTATAAAATAAAAACAAGTTGCACGGTTCCAGCGTTAATGTTGGTAGTTTGTAAAGTAGAAACAAGTTGCACGGTTCTAGTGTTAATGTTGGTAGTTTATAAAATAAAAACAAGTTGCAGAATTCTAGCGTTAATGTTGATAGTTTGTAAAATAGAAATAAGTTGCACGGTTCTAGCGTTAATGTTGGTAGTTTGTAAAATAAAAACAAGTTGCACGGTTCTAGCGCTAACGTTAGCAGTTTATAAAATAAAAACAAGTTGCACGGTTCTAGCGTTAACATTGGTAGTTTATAAAATAAAAACAAGTTGCACGGTTCTAGCATTAACATTAGTAGTTTATAAAATAAAAACAAGTTGCACGGTTCTAGCGTTAAAATTGGTAGTTTGTAAAATAGAAACAAGTTGCACGGTTCTAGCGTTAATGTTGGTAGTTTGTAAAATAGGAACAAGTTGCACGGTTCTAGCGTTAATGTTAGCAGTTTATAAAATAAAAACAAGTTGCACGGTTCCAGCGTTAATGTTGGTAGTTTGTAAAGTAGAAACAAGTTGCACGGTTCTAGTGTTAATGTTGGTAGTTTATAAAATAAAAACAAATTGCACGGTTCTGGCGTTAACATTGGTAGTTTATAAAATAAAAACAAGTTGCAGGATTCTAGCGTTAATGTTGATAGTTTGTAAAATAGAAACAAATTGCACGGTTCTAGCGTTAATGTTGGTAGTTTTTAAAATAAAAACAAGTTACACGGTTCTAGCGTTAACATTAGTAGTTTATAAAATAAAAACAAGTTGCACGGTTCTAGCGTTAACATTGGTAGTTTATAAAATAAAAACAAGTTGCACGGTTCTAGCGTTAACATTAGTAGTTTATAAAATAAAAACAAGTTGCACGGTTCTAGCGTTAAAATTGGTAGTTTGTAAAATAGAAACAAGTTGCACCGTTCTAGCGTTAATGTTGGTAGTTTGTAAAATAGGAACAAGTTGCACGGTTCTAGCGTTAACGTTGGCAGTTTATAAAATAGAAACAAGTTGCACGGTTCTAGCGTTAATGTTGGTAGTTTGTAAAATAAAGAAAGGTTACACGGTTCTAGCATTAATGTAAAGCAATTTACATTCAATTCGTATTTTTCATGAAAATGAGTATGCGACAGGAAACGTCGACTCGAGTTGACGTAATTGAAAGTATTTATTTCACTGAACTATCATCAAGGACAGAGGGGAGTAAAGCCTGTTATGAGAGGGTACGGGATTCTGTGACTCACTCTGCTCATCACGTCCACAAATCGTTAAGCATTTGTCGCTTATGGCAGACGTAGTCTATTGAAACAAATTTTCAGACACTTTGGGGAACTTTTCCAAATCATCAGGCAATATGCTACGTGAATTTCTTCGAATAATCGAATAATAAGAATCTCGTCACAAATCATCCCTTATCCTTCTAATGAAGTCATAAATCAATCGTTCTCTCTACGCAAATCGGATCAGCGAGCAGAAAGAGTTAAAAGTAGCGTTAAGACAAAGATTCATGACGCGATAGGTCACTAAACTGGACGCGTAGGCAATTCTCGGGTGGGACAGGATAGTCATTGGATATAAGGCGCGCAGAAAGGTTTGCGAAGCTCGGCGTCGCGCATTATTAAAAAATTACAGGTCAAGAATAACTTCCTACCGTATAAGTCTGTCGCCCTCAACGACTTCCCCAGAAACAACAACCTTGCCGGCGACTGACGGAACGCCTGATGCAACGACAATTTGCAAACGAGCAAGCCTGGCTTATTATTTGCGGCCGTAAAATAAACAATCCTTCCTTTTTCTTTTCTCCGCGTGCAAACGCGCACGAACGATCGACGCTATCGTCACGATACCGACGCAGAGAGATAAAGTTCACCGATAAAGTAAAATATTGAAATTAACAACGAATCGTAATGGCCTCGTACACTCGCGAGGAGGAAACCTAGCTGCAGGTATCCACGTATTTAGAAATGAATAAAGCGTTGCCTGGGCAACGTGTCGATAAGATTTTCTCCCGTGAGATTTTCATTTTTCTCCCCTCCCCTCGAGTTGCATCCAGACGCTTTGTTGGTGACGGAGAACAGACAATATTTTTTGGGAACAGGTTTCGCCAGAGATGGGATGAAAATCACACGTTATTTGTAACTTTGTAAAAAATATGTAGGTACAAGCACTGTGAATTAGAATAGTCGAGCGACTCGATATAAGAGTCCCTGCGGTAAAAACTGATGTCGAGTCGCAGTCGACAGAGAAGTGCAAAGGATTAATAATTTAGTTAGTTAGAAAGAGTTAGGTTATTGTCTTCACTTTTATCGATGTATTTTATTAATATCTTGAAATTTATAGAGATACACATTATACATGTAAATAGGCAATATTCCCACAAGTTCTGACCAGCTAACCTTTTCGTCCTACTCTCGTACAATGTAGGATGCTTTTCAGTAACTAAAGAAACAAGAGTATGGGTGAAGTAGAAAAAGCTGTCTCTCAGCCCTTTACGATCAATTCCAGTTGCGAGAAATTGGCAATTAAAAGGCCAAGACGAAATTTCGAAAATTCAATTTTCATCGATTTCATTTCTACGCTTGCTTGATCCAAGACTTGAACGATCGCTCGAAATATATATATATATATATATATATATATATATATAACAGGAATTCGAGAATGGCTGTTTCGAACAAAGAATCGAGCGAAGGTGATTCGGCGATGCGCGATAAAAATTTCGGACGATACGGTTTATCTGGCGGTTTCGAAATACCGCTTGTCTGACGGGGGGATCAGGAACGCTCACGGCCAAAAAAAAAAAAAAAAAAAAACGGGGGAGGAAAAAGGAGAGCAAAGGTGACGCAAAGTTTCATCATTTCGATAGAAACATCACGCCGCTGAAAATCGTACTGCTTTGTCTCGCGGTACGCGCACGCACGACGAATTCATGCACGGTGGCCAGCGACGCGCAAGCACGCCAACACGGGCACAGTTATCCGCGTACCACCCGTTATTCACATGGTAATCAGAGTGTTAAGCAATAAATTACCTGCATTACTGGGGAATATCGATTCGGCTAGGAAGAGGGCGTACGCGGCCGTTGCAGTTCGATGCAGCTTCGCCGCCGGTGCCAAAGGTTAAGTGCTGCACCTCCCTCGCAACCGCTCGCTCCTTGGTGGAAGTTTTTCAATTTAACTTTGTATTTTTCTCGGACGAATCGAGCCGAATATTTAGTTGGTCGCTGGGATTTCGTTGCTAATTCCTGATAAAGGGAACAAAGGGGGGGTTAGGATACAATTTGTTGTTGCAAACAGCTCGATGTTTGCGATTGTGTTTCTAGCTTCTGGAAGAAAACTTTGTGAAAGAAAATTTGTGGAAAAGTTTAGAGATGCGTTCGATACCAGGAGAAGTATCCAGAGTACAGTACTGGTTATGGCATTTGATGTAACATGTAATTTGTTTTCTCGTTCCATTTTCTCGCGTTCGCGAGATTATATATTTAGTTGGAAATTGTAGAATTGGATGAAAGGAAAGATATGCCGAATGAATGGCGAAATGAAGATTGTTTAATTATACGATACTTTATCTGTATCGTTGCCTTATCTAAGAACAATTTAAATGCGCGACGGAATTAATTCGTAAGAAAATTATTCTGTCCTAAAAAGTATACGAAACAATCATCAATGTACCTTCTCACGTTTAACCTTGAAATTGAAAATTCCATTAATTGTCTACTTTATTAGATAAAATTTATTAAAAAATTTATTAAGAAATACCAGATTTCCTAACTCCTGCATCCTAATCTGGTGATTTTCCAAGAACGTACGTACACGCGATAATCAAATCCACTGTGGCGCGACTTTCCCGCGCGATCCTGCCGTCCTTTCTCCGTTCAATGAACGCTAATTGAGCGTTGGCCAATCGCGACGTCCGTTTGCTGAAATCTCGCCAGCCTTCCAGCGACAATCGCGATCCCTTTTCTTAGTCGCTATAGTTGCCGTGGATGCTATACATCTCAAACATCTCTGAAGAACGATACGATCTCTTTCACATACGTGCTTGCGATTGTATTGTGTTTACATTTCTTGCAAAAAAAGAAGACATTTCGCAGAACCAAGGCCTTGCTCGATACGAGAAAAAAGAAAAGAAAAGAAAAAAATCTCGATTTTATTTAGCGACACTTGTTAACGAAACTCGATGGCCAGGTTCGACGATCAACGAGAACTGCTTGCTTGCTTTTACGAGTACGACACTGACCTTTGACACGTCGCGTCGTAAGAACGTCGCTTAGCGACACGCACACGATCCCACTCCCCCACCCCCTTTCCCCACGCCATATTCGCGAGCGGGAAAACGTGGTTCGCGCCTAAGGTACAGCAGCGCGATGAATCGGTGCGCGTGCGCCACGGTGTCCTTCGAAGGTTGAAAGCCTTCTAGTGCGCAGCCGCGGTAAATCATTCTGTCGCACGGTGCGTTATCCGGGCGAGCGCGCGCATCCACGCGAGCGCCGCGCCGCTCTGCATGTCAAAATATTGTTACCGGATTGATAATTAGCTGGGATTCCAGGCCGTCGACGTGTGTGGCAAAACGGGAAATTGCGCTCTATGAAACGATTGGGCTCGGGGGATAAAAGGGATTATGATTACGGTTACGCGATATTAAAGGTCGCGGAACTAGTTTCGATGGCGAAGTATTAATCGAAATTTCGCGCCGGCGATGCGTAAATGTATTTTCGATCACGAGTATCGTTGTTATTGGATATTGTTGATCTGAGTATTGACGATTTGGATTGATTAGACTTTTATCTGAAAACAATAAACATTGTATTGTATTTAGTGAGACCGTATATATTAATCATTTAACTGTGTACTAATGTTTAGTCGTATGACGCACCTTTCACGCAAAAATGTACAACTAAGACATCTGTGTCCACAGCTAATGTCTACGAAAATTTTCGTTCGATTTTTATTCGTAACGTACGTACATAGCGAAAACTTCGTATCTGTTTCTAACAATGAGTGCCTTGCCAAATGGTAATTACGTATAACGTGTACTGTTGAAATTAAATCTGTTTGTCAATCTTGAAATAATGAAGAAGCAGCTTCGTACACGTAGTCTGGATTTATCTAGAAAGTAAATTTTCCTTGTTCCTATCGAAAGCCCTTGAAGTTTCTTGTTGAAAAGTTCACGATTTCGTGGGGTAACCTTATTGCGCGTCATATCCTCGTTACCTTGACCGATATTCCCAACACACCGAATGCTTATTTAACGTTATCTTTACGAACGTTGTTCCGATACACTCGAATTAACAATGAAATCATCGAAGCTAGTGAACCATTGACGCAAGTTCGACATTTCCAACGCGATTCAAGTAAATCCTGCTCAAACCTCGACCAAATATTCGCCAAAATTTAGATTTTATTTCGATTTTGCTGTTCATCAACGAGACGACGCCGGCTCCTTCGATTTCGTATCATTGATCGTCAACGACGTTGTTTACCGTCGTAGAAAATAGCGACCAGTACCCAGTTGACACAGTCGATTGAACCGCAAAGATAATTGAATATCTCCTACGAACTCGAACAAAGATTGCTCGCTATCGTAATTACTATTTATTTCGCCGCTAATCGATTATGTCTTTAACACGATTCGCGACTTTTTATTAGGGTTAGAAGGATAGAGAAATAAAAACTTTCGTTCCGTTGCAGGGAGAGACTTCAATAGAACGTCTCTTACGTGCATACGCGTAAAAGTGTGGAGCTAACAAGAAAATTCGTTCGTTGAATGAAAAGAGTGAAAATCGAATGAAACGAGTGTAAATCACATGAAGTCTCGATCGAGCGGAACAGGCCGTTTTAACCGTTTCCAAGTAATTGTCGTGGCGTTACCTCGCGTATATACGATCATTGCATGCGGACGATAACGCGTCGAATATGTGACGCTACTTACGCAACCGATCGTTTCTTTTCTCCCGGTGAGATATGACAAAGGAGGATTTCTGAATGCATAATTAACACGGAACTCGCGGCGTTCGCGTTTATTTAACGATTTTCATGCAACGTGTCGAAAAATCCTGCATAGAATCCTGAAAGATTTCGAAAAAGTAAAATTTCCATCTGAAAAATTTGTTTTAATTCAAATTAAAAATAAATCGTACTCTACTTCTGCGTGTGATTATAAAATTGCGGGAAATTATATAGTTCTATGTTAAATTAAAGCTATAGATGTTAAATTCCTGGAATTTAATCTTTATCTTCGTCGATGTACATCGCATTAGTTAATGAACTTGTGTTCTGATTGCCTCTATGTATTTCTAGAATTTGATTTATTCCTTTTATCAGATTAACTCTTTTGTGATAGAAGTCACGTATGTGTTTAAATTTTTTGAATCTCGTTTTATTTCTTTATCTGCTGTGCGGTTGTATTTTATCTTGACGTCATTGCAATGTTACCAAGTAATCAATTGCAACCTTTCTTCTTCTCTTTTTTTTTTTTTTTTTTTTCTTTAGAAGCGAACAAACGTTCGTTGCATACGTTGCAAATCCGAATTAATACGTATGCACGTTCGTGATATCGACTTGGTTGCAGAAAGTTAATTAATAGCTTTCGCAACAATCTGTATAAAGTCATGTGTAAGATCATACGCAACTATACAAAAATACCGTGCAATTGATGATGTGTACAACAATTATTTCAAAAATTTACAAATGAGATTGAAACGAATGTTTATCAATATTTTCTACAATTTGCTTCGAAATCGTTTATAGCGTCACTCGGATTGTTTTGTGCAATGCCATAAATAACATTGTCGAATAATTGATTATAACAAAAAGTTTGAACACTTTCGCAACCAAGCCGAAAGAGATTAAGTTTGTTACGATTAGACGACCTACTCGAAACGTCCAGCTGTCAGCAATTTTTCGGACAGAGTCGAAGCGACATTATTATGTCGAAAGTGGTATTGCTATAAAAGCGGGAACAGACTAAAAATGGAGTATGGGTGAAACTAAGGATCGCTTGGCAAGGATGCAGGAAAACTGAAGAAAACGTACACTGCGACGACTAAATAGCCTCGAGTATCAAATCGCTCGTAGCGAAGGACCATTTAAGGCCTCGTGCTATAAGCAATACCTCTTGGTGATGAAACTCTATCTGCAATCGCGGTAGACTGAAACGATTAACGTATTAGAAGGTTTAACTCGTTCGGTCAAACTACGAGTCAACAGTGACCCACAGAGCAAACGGAGTTTTCTCGCCGATCGTTCGCCTATATATTTCTACGTCACATTTTCTTATTCTGTTTCGCTTGATGAATTGCTTACTATACCAACCACGAATTCCCGTGGCGTCGCGTAATCGATGAAATTATAGCGTGTGTTTTAATCGTACGATGTGCAGCTGTCAGAAGACGACGCGGATCGTCTATGCGTAATTAGAGAAACGAGTATCTTTTGTTCTTTTTCTTTCAGTTTAAGAAAAGCCGCGGCCGCTGTGGTATAGATCTTAAATAAATACAATTATGTGCAGAAATACTTTACAATTACAAACCGTGCCAGGATGTAAATTTAACCAGTTTCCAAAATTTTCTGCGATCCGAGGTAAGAAATTTTGGAAAAGGTACACGCATTTCTATTGTATTGAATAAAATTATTTAATTATCAAATGTTGATTAAACGTACAGCAGAATATAAATCATATAATTTTTAATCAATAGTAAATGAAGGTATTAAAACTTAAAGAAAATGTTGCAGAAAGAAATTATTTGAAAAAAAAGAGAATGAAAGAATACATGAAAATCTTTATTCGTACGTAATCACGATATAACATAGACTGATATAATTGGAGAATCGCCTACTTGTACGACTTGATCGGTCAATTAAATTAATCCGATAAAAACGTTATTTTATCAAATAGACAGACAGCTTATTAAAACGTGGCAGCGTGGTTGTATCGGACACAATTCACGCTTGAATTACACAACTTTATTAAAAAGAATATCGTGTCCACATAATGTATATTTATAACCCCTGTTTTAGTTCGGAAGATAGCTCTTGACCTTTCGAATGATCCTTCATCGAACCAAGAAAATTACATTGTGAAACACTTATTTTAAATAAAATGAAATTTTTAAAAACCACACTAAAATTGCTGGGAAAGTTATTTTTAAAAATTTGCAAACAAATAGACTATAGATGTCTTAAACAGTAAAACAGAGGAGTTCTCCGTTACATCCTGCAGAGTTTGCTCTAAAATAAAATGTAATTCTAAAATCAACGATCACTACAAACAAAAATCAACCGAATCACTACCGAAGACAATAATTCCATCGATTGCAAAGTAAATCGGCGTTGTTAACTGTTCAATTTGGCGCGCAAGCATGCGCTCGAGCAGACAAACGGTTGCGCGGCGACGGATTTAAGATCAAGCAAATCCTTTAAGCCGAGCGGTGAACGTCATCGTTCGCAGTAACATTAAATTACGATAATCTGCCGGGCACAATGCGCGATCGACGAATCATCGTTCACTCGTGTCTTTGATCGCTAATCGTAGACACGATACGTGCATCATCGTTCTTAAACGAAAGAATGAGAAAGAAGCATTCTTAGAATAGCGGCGGATGAAAGAAGGGGGAAGAAAGAGCATTATTATCGGAGGCTGTGCGCCGTTTATTCTTCTCACTGACAACAAACGTAAATTTCCGGGGAATTTCATAGACCTCTAATCATTAAAATATCATTCACGATTCTACGATCCATACAGACGTCGTTTCCAGCAATTCGAACTAGCCCAGGATGTTTTCCTTCATTTAGTTTGCAACAGTTAAATTACCTTTCTTGGAGAGGATAACAGTACGTGCCATAAACGGATGTCGAGTTGCTTGGAAAATCCTGACATTTTCAAAAATAGAATAAAGAAATATTTGCCTCGCTCGGTACACGGTCCGTACTCAAGAGTCACGACAGGTAGAAAAAAGGCACATACCGTTATTCCCTGTCCTTGTGCAAGAGCCTTAGTTTTCATCAGATATTGACTGAGACCTTTATTGCCTTTCGGTGGGGAAATTTTTCGAGGAAAGGGACAGTATTCTGTCAGGTAACCAATGCGTCAAACATCGGTCAAACTCTGGCTACTCTACTATGCACATTCCACTCGGCTATAGCTCGAAACATAGAATATTTTTTTAATATTCCAATTTTGTTTATAAATCGTACGTAAACAACACATTCCAATTGTTCATTCTCACTGGGAAAAAGAAATTTATTTCGAATGAATTTGCCTTGGATGTTTTTCCTTAATTTCTCGTTTTCCGATATATTTGAAATTCTCCCTGTATTTTACCTCTCAAGCAACAGCTTGCGAGTATTTATATTTAAAGAAAATAATTAAATAACAAATATAATATAAGTATGTAAAAATAATAGAAATAATAAATAAATTCGGCAACGTTCTGTGTTAATGTAAATGAGAAATTAATAATTCTGCCTCTTTCCGATAAAGTGGTTTCGCAAAGCCGTAATTTCAGTCATCGAACGAATTTCGTAAGTTACCGTGGTCTGATTCTCTCGGGTTTCATTGACGAGCGCGCGTGCACTATTTTAATTAAACGGCTCGCGTAAACGCTATTGTTTAATACGTTGTGGTGACGCCACTGGATAACTCGGTGCGGTCGTGAGAGCCCGCGCGTGCGTTTTCAAGTGCGACAGAGAGACCATCGAAGAGAGGAAAAAGAAAGGGCGATTAACAGAAGGGAGAAGAGGAGAACGATCGTACGAACAGCCGAGAGAGAGAGAGAAGGTAACGACTCCCAGGCACGGATTTAGGCGTGGGATGGTGGAGTGGTGTAAGGATGAGGGCCCTTTCGCTCTCGATGCACACCAAAGTACTGTAGTTCCCTGTTTGCCACCACACTGCACAACGTACTAGCAATTTTTACGCACGATTATAATATGTTACCCTTTCGTGTCGTGTCGTGTCATATTTCACAATTTACATTACATTTTATTTAATTTGTCCATAATTTAAAAATTTGTCCGTTCCAAATGTACAATTAGTTGAATATTATGCAAGGAAACAATTGATTTGCTAAAATTAATGGTATTTGTAATTTTTAGATATTAGCACGGATATAAAATATTCTGTATAGTGTTTGTAGGTTTTGTCCTGATTCTTTGTATTCGCCAATTTTTGCAAAAGCGTCCCGTTGAAATTAAGACGTCGTCAAACTGCAAGAATGTTTATAAATCAAGACGAAATTCGATTCGATTTATCGAATTGATTGGCTTGTAATATTTTATAGTCGATTTATTAAGACCGCGTGAATTCAAAGTTCGGATAATACGTTCACTGCCTTAAAATACTTAAACTTTCCCCTATGCTGTGAGCTCGAGCTAACACCCTCCTCGACGTTTATTCTCGAGCCGGCTGGGGTAAGCTTCGTGATGCATAATGGAGCTGCCCGATTGATATCCAAGCAACCGTCCGAAACTTCTACAATCTCAAATACAATGTCGGCTTAAACTGTGGGCACAATGGATTGGTCGCGCAGCGAACCCACAAAACAAAGAGGAAGCTATTTAAGGCTACACACGTACATTCGAAATCAATTTCTGTTAATTCGCTTAATTACTACCGTTAAGCAAACAGAAGATTCTTAAAATAATCCTCTTAAAATAATTGAGATAATTTAAAATAATTGAGAGAATTATTCAAAAAATAAGCATCGGATAAAGTTCGTGTCTGTACAAACGATTATTTTTTGTTAATAAGTTGAAGAAACGAGTGACAACGTTATAAATGAGTACAGTTACATTCGATTTATTGCGTTTTATTGTATTTCACACATACATATGGATATGTAAGTACATCGATATGTAGCCTGCAACAAGGCAACGCTGCGACCGATCTTTCGAGGCTGCTGCTGGAAAGACGTTCGAGATGACCGTGATTGTCTGAAACATACACACACGTATCAATCTAAACATCCGTGACACGTAACGAGGACTCGAAGAGCAACCTCGTATTCATCGGCACACAAATACAGAAATACGCGTGAACCGACCCATCATTCTGTATACGTACACGTATATATTTATATGCCAGCGTATTGGATGTACACACACGCTCGTACAACTTAACATGAAATCCCGTTTCAATATTCCCGATCTGCTATGTGTGTTTCAAATTATTCGAAGAATACGTCCGTTTTAACGGACATTTCAAAAATGAAAAAATTACAAGTTCATCTTATCTTTCTTTGAAATTTACTTCGAACAAAGTTCACAGTTTCTACAAATTAAATGCGAGATTTTTAAAAAATTATCATAGGACGGGAATCCGATATTATGCGTAAAAAGAATGACAAAATTAATCGATGTTATCGATGCGAGTATTTACGATACTTTAATTTTTATTAAAACAAGTTCAAGACAATTTACAAGATTCCCCACAAATTGTCTAAGTAATTTCAATTTGCTCGACTAATCGATCCTGTTTGTAACAAGATCGCGTTAAACATCCCATTCGAGGCGATCGACTATACATCGTGGAGTAGTATGTACACACGATATACCACTATCGACAGAGGCACGCATACCCGTTGGTACATAAGTTCCGGGCGGCGCAAGTAGAAATGCCACATGCACCTCGGTTTCGAAGGGGTCTGCGTGCGTCCCGGTAGCGACAACAACAGCGCGGGAGCAGCCGAGAACGGAAGACGGAGGACGCTAGTGTAGAAAGAGACGCTTCTATAGGAAGGAAGAAAGAAAGAGAGGAGAGAGAAGAGAGGCGAGACAAGAGGAAGAGAGAAGGAGAAACGGACAGACGTACTCGTTTCTCGGATCGAGCAGTATGTACGAGGACGAGAGAAGAGGACGGTGGTGATGTTACAGGGGGGACCTTTTCCCTCTATCGCGTGGCTCCACCCACACGCCGCCACCGCCGCCGTCGAGGCGCACAATCTGGCAACAGTGGCTCGCTATAACCGATATTGTGGCCGTGGATTGAATGGAGGGGAACTAGCTCAGGTCAAACCTCCCCACCGGCACGACAACCCCTCGGTCGGAGGAGCGACCCCTCGCCACTGTTCACTCTCCGTCGTTTCTCACCCCACCCAACCCCCATGCGTCCTTCTCGGTCTCTATCCATCTGCCTCCTTCCTTCCTTTTCTTCCCCCACCCGATTGAACCGCATCCTCTCCCCTTTCCCCTCCGCCGTTGCTACTCTACGCTTGTCGTTCGTAGTCGACCGTATCCCCACCACCTATCCATTCGACTGCCTGCGTCTCTATGAAGTGGCACACGCGTGTGCCGCAGGCCGCAGTGTTCGTGCGTCTGTGCGTTGGGTGCGAGTGTCACGCTTCTGCTAGATGGTGTTCATGTGCGCCTGCGCCTGTGTACGTGCGCGTGTGTAACTACTCCCACCGCGTCATCCAACGCTCTACCACTACCGTTAGTACCTTCACCGTAGTCGTTCCTTCGGTACTAATACCACAACCAACACTACCACTACCATCACGTATCCTGTGCTTGCTGCCCGTGCTACTCTCCACAATCAACATCAGTGCACAAAGTACGCGCGCGTATGTGTATGTGTGTGTGTGATACAAGATCGTACGCGAATCGACGGACAGGGACACACACCGTGGATATACAGAGAGTGTGTATACACACAGCGCGCATACCCGACAGAGAGGGCGCGCGAGGCAGAAGAGAGACGGACTGTGCGAGGGGAGCGAGAGAGACGGACAAGGAGGGAGCAAGCAAGACCGATGTTGGCCCCAACAGCCTCTCACTAGACAGTATTACTTTCAACCGTTTAGCGGGGCCAATGCTACCCGGCGCGGAGTAGTCAGTCAGCCGAGCAGTCAGAGTTAGCCGTCCGCGAATACCGAGAGGACGCTCTCTCTTCGTTCGCGGGTACCGTCGTCGATGATCATCCACGCGACGATCTCTCAAATGTTTTTATCATCATTGTCTTTGAAGCGTCTGCTGCTGCTGCTGCTCCTGTCGCCGCTGTCGTTATCATCGCCGTTATCAATGTCCTCGTCAATTTTGTTAACAATTCGCCATCGTTACAGCCGTGACAGACTGTGAACCGCATACATGTCGCATAATCCGTGGATATATGAATAAAGTTTACAAAAGTGTACGAGAGGAAAAGAGACCGAGAGGAACAGAAACTTTCTAACAAGAAAAGGAGAATAAGAAACAAAGAATGAAAGTACATAGTTTTTGTATATTGTGGATAGTTTGATACACATTAGACGATTTGCAATCAAACGTGTGGGTGGTCAAGAACAACTTGGAGAGACAAAGTTGTTGTGTCGCTGGTGCAGCAAGGACACAATACCGGTATCGGCCACGAGCAGAGGAGTTTTACCCTCTCTTACGGCGCATCCGAGTCGCACGCGTGTGCAACACTCTTTGGTTCGAGTTCCGCACGTTCAGCCTGAGTTGCGGATCGTGTTCTCGCTTGTTTTGTCGTAGTTATGACGAGGTGATGAATAGACGAAAACGTTGCTGTGTCGAGCAGCGTGGTGACCGTGCTCGTCGTCGTGACGGACGATGACGATAAACGTAGACAATTTTCGTGGACGCAAGGAAGTGTGCATGTTGATGTGATCTAGTGTTTTTATTTCTTGTAATATACCGTTTGCCGCAAGAAAGGATTGGATTATATCGTGAACAAGGTGGTGTATCGACCGAGGATAATGCGCTTCTGTATCATCCTTTAGGTAAGTGTGTGTGCATCGTTTCATTATTGCACAGGTGCATGATGTAATTGCAATTACAAGTGGTCGTCGATTCTCTCAGGACACCCTCAAATTGTTACAGTGACACGATGAAGTATGAAATTGTAAATAAAAGAGATTTCGACAGAATTATTCAATGAAAAATTCAACCGATAATTCTCGTTCAACGGAAATTGTGAAACTTTGTTATTTCGTAACGACGATTAAAAAGGTTAATTGTGTTTGCGAAAAGTTGCTCGAATTGTTGACTTCTCTTTATTTAAACATTTTCTTTTATTAAAAAAAAGAAAAGTTAATGCATAACGTAATGAAAAAATTCGTAAAATTGAATGAAATAAAAGATCGTCAGTGGAATGGCTCGCGATCTCCTAACTCGCCACTTGCTTGTTATTACATTGCAGTAGTAGATATTCTAACCGGTAAGGCGCTTTCACAACGGGTGATTGTTCTAAAGATGTGTCACTCAGTCTTACTCGTTTCTCGAGCCGATCCCGGTTAACCGTGAGGAACAGAGTAAGAAGATGTTGAAAGAAGGAAAGAGAGATAGAAAGGTCTCGCATAGACGGAGACACGAAAAGAGGCAGAAAGTCACGTCCACTATAATCTTTGATTACCTACAGGATTGTAACGCATTATACTCGGCGTATTAACACCTTTATGTGTAGCAACTATATACACCGTGAAATGATGCGCTACCGAATCAACTTGCAAAGTTAGTGCGAACGTATTTGAATATTTTACAACGAGGATGACTATATATTCCTACGAGAATAGAATTCGTTACACATTGCATTTAGGTGGAAATAGAAGATATGTTAGATTATAATGTTTCACAAATTCGTCACACTGAATTTCTTTTCGCTTGCATATTTACGTATTTATCATCGAGTTATTCATTCTCGATCGTTTTTATTGACAAATGTCGAATTGTTGAGAGAATTTACGACCACAGGAAAAAATGAAAGTAGCATGATCCGGACTAAGATCTTAATAATTTATCATCGAGAAAAGCTTAAACTGTTTCACGGTTAAATTTCTGATATCAATATGCATCGAATCACAAAATATATTATCGCATACGAGACAATAACGAGGAAAACTGAAAGTATGTATTATCAGTTGATCGTATGATTTGTAAAAAGGTGAACGATGTAAACGAATACGGCTCAGTCTCGATTGCTCGCTATCTCGCTTGCAGACAATAATAAGTATGACACTGTCACTGGCATCGTTATCGATAAAGGGAAACGAAGTGAAATATAAAAATTTAAATAAATAAAAACGAAGAAGCAGAGAATCGTACTAAAAATAGAATTTCGTAATTTAACAGAATTTTTATAGTTGAATGAGATTTTTATAATTGAATGGGCAGTATGCCTGTTTTCGTGTTACGTGTAGTACCTTGTGTGGTAGACCGCGGTCTCTGGCGTATACTGAGATAATCTTGGCAATATTAAACGCGCAATAGGCTCCGCTATGCCCGGGCTATCTAATCATTTATCGCCAACAATCATATGCCAAGTCACTGTACTATCAACGATAGTTTGCCGAAACCATGTTCTCACGTATATATCGCGTAGAGAACGCCGCTCGCCAGCAAATGTAATCGACAAAGGTATATAACAGCTCTCCGCCCGATAACCAGTCACTTTAACGAACCTAAAAACTATGTCAGGATCCCTTGACATTTATGTGCCGTTGCTTCGTGGCTGCAGCCTTGTGGCGCCCCGCTTTACTGCCAGCTTTATTAGTTCGCTATTCAATGTTGTTTTCATATAACTTAAATTTTTCTTCTTCTCTCCCGTCTGTTAGCTTCGCATTAACATTTTACGCTAATGATTCTGAAATGATGATTTAGATTGACATATTATCACCGGTCACGTTGACATATGCATATTAACTATCGCTACCAAGTCGTATTATATCATCTGTCTACAGTAGCTATAAAAAGTATTTACACGTCATTTTTTTATCTGTCGCAGCATTTACATGGTAATTAGTCAAGTTCAAGTGTATTAAATTTCGTATCACCTGCTAGTACTTCGCGTATTCTAACTTCTTCGGTGAATATCTTTTATTCGACTTCTTACAAGCTACTATATACATATATGTACGTGTATATACAGAGTTGAACGCATTGCATCGATACCTCGCATTGCTTCGCGTACACCTTCAACTTAGTGTCCAGCGCTACATCTACGAACGTTGAGCTTTCACCTAACGCCATAGAGACAGAACCACTGTTACGAGCGCATATAGCCAAGAAGAGGAGGGGGGGATACTTATCGAATGTGCTCCGTGCACGAGTACGCGTACGTGCATCGAACACACGCGATCTTTGTCCATATGCATACGCGGTTGTTTGCTGTTCTCCTTCTTTCTCTTACATTATTGAGTCTCCACGGCACGAGCACAAGAAGTCGGTTTCGTTGAAAGCCTTCTAATCTCGATACAGGCCCCGTTGCGGTGGCACAATATCAGAAATAGGTTTGTTAAAATAAGCGTACACTCGATGGCGCATACCGTGCTTCCCAGGGACGTATTACCGCGGGGGGAATCACCCGATGGATCATTGGTGGGGATGCAGTAGGGAGAGCCACGTTCTATACTGTATACACTTTGCCCTTATCCACAAATAAATGAGGTCGACTATACCGATTCATACCTCGCGCGTGAGTCTGCGGATTCTTCAATCAGCGAGTGCTATTTCTTTTTTTTTTTTTCTCTCTTCTTCTCACTATCTCAATGTCTTTATTTTTTCTTTTCCATTATCGTTGAATTTTTCTACATGATAATCGTGTTTGGACGACGGAAGAAAGTTTTAGACAAAGAGTTGCCATAGTTTCTAAATATGTGCACGGGCTATTAAAATTTCATACTTAGGAAATTTCTCGCGATTCCCGCATGAAGGCGTTGCTGTCGTATCGAGCGTGTAGCAGATTACAGCTGTTTCGATAAAGGGGGTCGCTGCTATTTACCAAATTGGCAAATATCGGCGAGTCAAGAATATATCGTCATCTTTGATTGCGCACTCTTCTTGTGGAGCGAGGGTACTTATTTGTCAAGGACGACTATCAGACGCCTCGGAACTGACGAGGAATTATGTCAGAGGAGCAGCACATTATAAATTCACCTTGACGCGTTGGCACGTAGAAAATTGTGGACATATCGTAATTTTCATTCCTTTGGCAGCGTGTTCCGATGAGAATCACCACTCTTTCGTATTTCGTTCTTTCAATGATCCATGATCCATAAACCATAAACAAGAAGTTGAAAATGAACGTCGAAAATCGTGTGTCACTGCTACGCTATTGTACATAATTTATTTTATTATAAATTTCGAGATTGAGGCGGTTAGGTGTTTCATCTTGCGCGGGAAATTGAAATCACCATAGACAGGCAGAAAAAGGAAAATCTTTCATGAAGAAATACAAACGATCATATCCTTCAAAGATGGTCGCGTACGTACCGTTTGCGCAAACGATTGGTTTACACTTACACGCGATGGAATCCGCTCGGATTATGAAACGTTTGTTTTGCCGGCGTAAAGCGGCCGTTTGCGAAGCTTGCTCGTGGCTGACGACAATGGAGCAGCCTTCGAACATTATGTCCCCGCACACGTGTTCAAGGTGAAGCGTAATTAAATTTTCATAATTGTTCGTTGCATAATGAGCTCTCTGGACGTGTGATGGCTTTTGACGCGCATAAATCGAAAAGCAGCGAACAAATTCGAATCGGTCACGCTACTACACGCAATGTTCTGATCATGGTCGACATAAGACCTTCTCAGAATCCGTTATCGCTGTCGCGGACCCGCTTTTATCCGACTGATTACGCGTTGCTATGAAAGCCGATATAGCATTTCAAACAAACGAAGGGTAACGTTTTCTTTCTTTTAGGCGGTCCTTTTTTGAAGTTTAGGTTCATTATTTCGAAGAGATTATTCCCTCTCGGTGTTTGATTTTATAGTAATATATACGCCGAATGACACATGGTTTATAGCCTATAGCGGCGAAAAGTTTATTTAGAAAATTAAGATAATAATTTTTAGATTGAAGACTAATTATATCGAGCCAGTATGGTAGTATATATTTAGTTTCCTTTTTTTAGTTATCGGTTGTACGTACGTTGCATGCAGAGACGTGATCGAGTGCGCATGCGTGTACACTACGTCGAAAGCGCCAATCGCCTAATTTTGTTCCGTATACTTATGTCAAACGGGTAAGCAGAAACGTCGATATTCTCAGCTATGTATAGAGAATACGCTAACGCGCGCGCTTTGGTCATGTCAACCAAAGAAAATTATCGTTCAGTGATTATACTGTTGCTGAGTCGTAATAAAAATATTAAGATTGAATTCCAAATAAAATTTTATACGAATACCGTAATATTTTCAAAGAAGCAACCGTAATATTAATTCATATAACATTTTTGCATTGGCGTTTTGATTACACGCTATTAAGCTTTTTTTAATTAAAATAATACAAACAGCAAAATCGTTTTATAGAATAAAAATTAAAAGATTTTGATAAATATTAATACAAAAGTGGCGAAATACAGGTAGTTCGAACGCACGTAAAAGACATGTTAATTTAGTAAGAATTAATCGCGCGCAGCAAGTCAGCAAGGTCACGTTCCACCTTATCCACGAAGACAGTAAATTATCAGTTGTCATTTCGCATATACGTTAATCGTTTGTTCGCGCAAGTCGGTATATGCATGTAGAAAAGATCGCAGTCGCTACGAGAAATATTATTCGCAGCCCGTTTCTTCATGCTCTGATGATAATCGTAAAAACATTGTATTTATATCGAATTTCCTCTGACAAAATTAGTCACTGTGACGATAATTTGTATATGATTTATTACGATGTTCAGAAGCGTGTTAAACTCGTTAAAGGAAGGGAAAAGGTAATTATATCAGTACAGTGACGAAAAGTCCGTATCAGACAGAAGGATCGATTTATAAAATAACTACAACTGCAAACGGGGTGTGTTAATTGACCGGAAGCGATTGCGCGTGGCAAGGTCGCGACTCACCTTATCCAGGAAGACACGCTGATATCAGCTGTCACAACTTCAGTTGTTCGTTTATTTTTTTTTTTTTTTTTAGCTATTATTTATCATTGACGACTTGCGCATTAATCGACGACTCGTGCGCATGCGCGTGATTTACGAAACGCACGCGGGAATATGTGATTAAATATGTTTGCGTAACAATAAAAATTTTCTTATTACATTTGACACAGCTATGAAATAAGATATGCAAGCTGCTAATTAATTTTAACTCAAAAACAGATAAAATTTTTTACGCAATTATTTTTCACATGCAACTCTAAAATGTTAAAAGAAGATTGGCAAGTAGAAAACATTTGTATAATACTGTCGTAAAGTTAGGGTTATTTGTCAAATTTAAATACCAGATCAGAAGATAAAGCTATATAATTAAACTGAAAATATTCATTGGTTTTCAGAATTTCTCATTGTTCGTCATGTTTAGCTTTGGTGATGGTGCTTCGTGTCTTTATTTAAACGTGTCGTATAAATCACTTTCCTTGTACGTCACGAGGGTGTATGTCTCGCTGCTTTTATTTGGAAGAAAAGCTTAAGAAAGTGAAGACAACTTTTGCAATCTGGAATAATTAATGCAAAGAGCAGGTGGGAATACGGTAGTTTCAGTGATATATATTTAAACGACTGTTTCCGCGCACGTGCGAACATATGCGTGATTATTTGAAATTAACGAGCGTCACGCTGAAAATGGAGTACGTGTCGTGCACGTAAGATCATATCAAATGATGCCATCGTAGCTTTAAATACATTTGTCTTAACTTTGATTGCTTTGTTTTTGCAATAAATAACATTTAAAGAAGAAAGTGATACCTCGTCAACATTTAGCTGCAAAAGATAATATTTTACTTAATTTAATTAGACACCAGACAGAAATCTCATTTCTTGTTTCATGTATATTAATGGAAGAGCATCTTGATCTAACGCATTGACAAAGGAAATTATTACGACCTATATGGCTTTACAAGGCATGGCTGAGATCTTCTTGAGCATTGTGAAAAATATTTCCTAGGCGATCTTCCATCATCAATGCCTTCCAGTTTAACCCTGACATACATACATCAAGTTGCTCGGCATCGGTATATAAACTATATCAAAGTTTTCCACGAGAATTGCGTTCGTTCGTTCGTTTTGCCTCAGTCGACGGTGAAACGACTGATGTTATTTTGGTACTTCGAGTTAACTTATAGACGCGTGTTATATTCTCTCTACTTCCTTGTTTCCAAACTCCTATATATACATGTATGTATGTATATATTTTGTACATATATATATATATATATATATATATATATATATATACGTGTCAAAGTATAAACGGACTCTAAAGAAAGTATGTCTTTTAACTTCATACGTACATATATTATAGTTCGAAACAATTGTCTCGATTTCTCCTGTAATAAGGTGATTTCCAACGCGCCTTTCTAATTCCTAATAAATTGCTTCCTCTTTCGAGCCCTTGCTTTCGTTCGCTTAAATGGTATGGATGAATTATTTTATTCCTCTGATTATATTCTGTCGGTTACAAAAAATATTTTTATAATTTTTATAACAAACTTACATAACATTTCTGCAACAAATCATGATTTAAGTTTAGTTTTCAATTTTTTAATTCCATATCTCCATTGTCGATGATGTTGGAAGTTTCTAATTATAAATTCACCTTTGTGACTTAAAATTTTCCTTAAAAAAGAAGAAGGAAAGAACGTAACCATTAAATTATAAATAGTTATACATTGACACCATTCGATGATCGATTTACTCAAATACAATCTTAAGTCCGCTTTCACACAAAACTACTATCCCTTTGTTATTTCTACAAACATGGTACGAGCATCGTTGTATTCGTACGTGGGAGAGAGAGAACTGACAACGAATTGTTGTCGCCTGACGTTCCCTTTATCTCATCGTATGGGATACATTGCTGTAACATGCTGCACCGGATCGGGTGATATTTATGTAACGGTCAAAGGGGTTAAGTGTTCTGGGAAAGTTTCCAGAGCAACGATTGGCTGGCGGCTTCCGTGATTTCGTCATCCGCCAATCAACGCCCCGAAACAACTTTCTCCGAATCCTGACAGAACCAGGGGCCTTCCTGCGCGTGGTCGCGTGCGCGCGCGTGCTCGCACCTCTATTCGCAGAAATGCATCCTCTGCGAGAGGATTTATTGCACGTCAAAAAGTGGCGTGACGTAAGGCGTGTAACAATTCGCCGATATAAAGGCCGATTTCGACATTGAAAGCATTGCGCGGGGGAAACACGCGCACGTAATACCATAAATGGAGAGTCGTGCGCAGTATATGAAGGTTGGCAACACTTTTTGGGGAATTTCATTTGAATTTCTGTACGCGGGAGAATTCACATTTCGTCTCTTTTATATCGAAATAGAATGGCGAATAAGGTATGTGTATACATGTATTATATTACTATAAATTTTAATTTGTACGTAAATACTATTAAGAAATTTCATGTCACATAATGTAATGTTATACACGCAAAGTACACATCAAAAGTTTCGATTGCTTGTACGTTTAAATCAAAGGACTATGAAGCGATTTCTAGAAAAATAAGATATTGTAAAGAAAATAATGGTATTGTAGAGCAGACAATCTATAGGAAGAATTTAATCCATGGTCTTCATTCATAACCTCAATTTCGAGCAAGGAATATGTGGTTAGTTGTTACATGTAGATTACTTTATTTCATATTAAAAATTCTTTTAATAGTATTTTGCAATATAAAGATAGATTAATTTTTCAGTTAGAGATACAACTGTTCGATAGATTCAAGTTCCAATTCCACAATGAATAGGATTAAAGGAACGTTCTGACCTTCAACCACGAAGGGTTAATATAATCAATTTGGAAATCGTCTAATTGAGTAATTCGATGTGTAGTCGAAGGGGAGACGATTTTTGACGGATTCAATTTATAGAGATGTACTCCAGAGTATCGCCATTTTTTATGTCAGGGACAGTTGAGTCGCACATTGTGTCGGTGTACATACACACATGTATACTCTTTTGATTCAGAATAACGTTTCGCTTTAGTTGAAATTATATATACGTAGAAGAATAAAAGACGAATATTTGAGGCGGCGGATATTACGCCACCGCTGAATCACTGATAAATTATTTCCGTCATATTTCGAGATATTCGGAAGCACGCGTGATGTAACTTATAAAGATGTAATTGTTCTCAGAAAGTTAAAATTTGATTAATGGCGTTTATTAAAACAGACACGATAAGCTTCCTTTGAAAATTGTCAATTCTTAATAGATTTTTACTTTGAAACAAATCTCGCTCGTTAGAACGAATAGGAATATTTTTAATAATAAAGAATTAAAGAATATTTAATTAATCAATTTCTCATTATTTTGTAAGATTTTGATCGATTTTGATGCGTGAAACAAGTAAAAATTTAATGAACCCGACTCAATATGTATTAATAATGTATTTCCTCCACACCCTAATTGACATAAAGATAAAGCAAGCGTGTTTTTTCGACGTTACGAACAGCACGTTCAAAAATTAACGTGTCAACAAAGCGTAATCATTCGACGAGTTACAATATCCTTCCCACGTCTTCAACAATATATCTGATAAAAAATTCGTCGGGTTTTTCATTACTATCGTCACGTTTTAATCGATGTCATCTTGAAATGTACTCAACGAATGTATTGTAAAATTACTGATTTTTTATTCTAGAATGTATCAACTTCTGAACTTACAAAAATTGTGATAAAAAAAATAGAAGAAAGTATTTTCTAAAATTTGTAAAAACAAAGAATATAAGGAAAAGAAAGATATTTAACAAAACATAAAAGGAAGAAGAAACATCACGGCCCAAAAATATTGTTCTGCGGTGAATTTTAAACGTAACACAGGGTATATATCCCTCGTGGAACTGTAACGTGACACCAATCGCTGAGGTTTGTTACAAAACTCTTTTGCGACGCTTCCCATTTATGCACTGTCACATATATTACAGGTCGTAATTATTAAATCGTTGCAGTATTGTTCCAGAATTGGACTGTGATCCTTACATAATGACAACACGAGGCATATCGTCCAGTTGCATAATCTGTTTGTTCTTGCGTTACGCTTATTGCGAATATTCTAACTAGGTATCGTTACGACTGTTTCGTAGAAATACGAAGACCTTGAAAATTTCGTAAACAGATGGCAGATTAACAAAAAGAAAAGAAAAAGAAGAAGAGAGAACGAAATTCCCAACAAATAAAAACGGATAAGGATAAATACTGATTATTTCGCGAATAAAGTACATATTTGATCAACGAGTGTAGCATATTCTGTCTGAAGTCTTGAGCTCTGACTTTTTAACATGCGCAAGAGCTAATGGTGCATTCGTGGAATGCACGCTCGATAATTTCGCAGAGTAAAAGCAAGATTTCTCTTCTGCTTACGTTTGCTCTTATTATCGGCCGCCATTGTGAACGCGTTGGCGAGTTATTCTTTGTTGCATGCCACACGGCTTTCCCGTCTTCGCATCCGAACGGAAGTCTTCTGCGGTCGAATCTTACAGTTTTCGACTTCTTTGTAACCGGCAGCAGATGTTATTTCCGTTTATGCGCACCCACACACACACACACACACATACACACACACAGAGGATTCTTTTGCTGCGCACGTGTTTCCGATGATTTCGAAAGTTGTCGGAAGCAATCAAGGAAAAATGGCGGAAGGGAAAAAGAATCCTTGACCCTCTTCGAATGAATTACGAGCCAGTTTCAGCTATGTGGAGCGTTGTTATCAACCTTTTTAATCGCGATCGAGCGGTGAACGTATTATGCCAACCCTTCTGGTTATCCCATTACGATCAGAGTTATAGTCCATCTTTCGTACCATATTTAATAACTATCGAACATATCTTGTAATTCAATCGTACTGTCAATTTTTTTTTATTTATATCAATGTATTTCTATTGTCATACGAACATGCTCGGATACAGACACGAAAAAAGAAGCGATTCTTTTTATAACAGGTTTCCTCACCTGAATTCAGTACTTACATAATCGATTTCAATTACGTTATACATAAATAAATACTAACGACAAATTAACTTGTAGCTTCGAGAAACTTTTCGCCAACATATCAAGCTGCGATTGTTGTTGAAAATGTTTTTACTTTCGTTATATAAAAATCCTGAATCTCGTTACTTCGCCAAGTAAAACTAAAAACAATTTGAATTCAATGAAATCAATCGTTGCTACCGGAAATTTCGATCATAAATGCAATGAGCCTCGGTCCAAAGATTTTATGTATACTAATCGGATCGATTTAAATTACGATTAAAGATTGGAACAGTGATGCACTAATAGGATACATGATAGGAACGATAAACAATTATTGGCAAACGGGATACATAGCAGTTGTCGAATGAATAGCGCGCAGAAAATCGCGCGCACGTGTTCAAATTGCGGATCGGCCATTGCTGTGAAAACTTGCCGTGGGGGAGAAATCGCGAGTAAGCTCTCCTCGAGACGTTTAAAACGTCTTCTGTCGTTCGACCTTTTCCCGGGGCATTGGGAAAAATCTATTCCATCGAGGCTCGAAATGCCACGAGCATTTGTTGCGAATGACAGAATCTTCTCATAGACGGTTTAGCGGATGAGAAATCCTCCTCTCGACGAATCATGAACACGTTCACTACAAGTTATTGCTATTTCACGGATCGTTCCAACTCTTGTTGCTGCATATGCGAGTCTCCTTAAATTCTTACGATTCGTATCGAAATTTCCAGTATCGTACGAAATACGTACCTTTTTTTCATATTGAATTTTTTTTTTTTTTTACGAGTCTGAGGCTTGCATCAGTTGCATCAACCCATGAATTTCTCGAAGTTCTCTTCCCCATTATCGTGATGTATATTACGTATTATGTATAGATTATGTAATTAGTGATGTAATGTATTCGTTTGTCGTCTCTCTCTTTTTTTTTCTAGCGTAAAAGAGATACGTCATACTGGATAATGAGAATAAAGAGAATACGCAAGAGTTTCGGAGGGAGGAAGAGACAACGCGATGGCAGTGTTATTATTCCTCCTGTAAATACGATTCGAATTGTGTAATTTGCATGTATTTGCATAATAAAAATATCGAGATGGAGGATAAAGTGATTTAGAGTGCAGTTTTTTTACCTAGTCAGGTGAACGAAGTTCGAATTGCTATCTCGATGCTCGTAATTCATTCTCATTCAATGTCAAATAATTTACAAAAATAACAAGAAAGCAAAGATTCAGTCCCTTCACTTTTGTTCTCAAATTACATTCGAACACGCGTTTGCTGAAATCACCTGCATATCGGCATTTCTTTTTCCAATGAACTTTTGTACACGCCGATAGCGATTTGAACCGATAGTCTCATGCTCAGACTGAAAATAAAAATATTTACAACAGTGACGCGAGCTGTTATTAGATAACTAACATAGCACGTGTCAACTCCGATTGAAATCTTCGTTTCCTTCTCGTTGATTTTTGCATATCTTAACATCTATAATTCTTTCTATTCTGTGCTTAGTGATTCTTACTGAAATCGCTCCTAAGTTAATTCAATTGTATTATAATTTCATCTTTTGTATTAAAAATTAGTGAGAACTCCCATAGTCTGGCAACAAACGACAGAGTCTCGTATAATATTGGTAAAAGACGAGCGAATTTTTTGTGATCAGAATAATTTTTGGCTCTATCCGGCGAACAAAAGACGCGCCGAGGATTTCCACGAAAATGCCTTTGTCTTCGCGATTCACACCGAAAATAACGATACACGATGCAACAGTCGAGATCAAAGCCCTCTGTGTGTCCCTCCTTTCTCTCCCTCTTCTCCTCGCCCCTCTGTCACCCATACGAGACTTCTCTCCGGAGAAAAGACAGAGAGAGAGAGAGAGAAAAGGAAGGAATTCCTCCCACGATTCTCTCGGCGAGTCGACCTCGGACACACGCTCTTGTTTACGTGTTGCAGGCTTGGCATCCGAACGCTCTCGAGACTCTCGAATCCTTGTTCCCATCCTCCTTCTCTTTGCTTGTGTCCTGATTTTAGTGAAGTGTTGCGATCGGCGGCGGCCGGGGGCATCCGGCGTATTCGTTTTTTGTCCTCCTTACTCCTGCGCACGCGCGTTCGCTGTCTCTTTGTCGCTCGCCTTAAAGGTGCGTTTAGACCGGTTCGATGGGGGCGCGCAATACGTAACTCTGATAGGATGATTCTATTCTATTACTCCTGCGCTCTTGCCGGGCAAAACTTTCTTTCTGTTTCTTCACTCGAGACGCGCTATATCTATGTCGATTAATTTAACATTTAACATTTCGTTTGACAACGATTTTGATGCTCAAGAGTTTGAAGGAACGTTGTTGAGAGAAAAGCAGAAACTGTTTCAACTGGCGTAGGCAAAAGTTTAAAGAAGACGTGATTTTTTAAGCTTTATCCATTTTTACGTCACAAGTTTTCTTATTTCACGAAGGGCATTCTATTTTAAATTCATCCATTTACCGGCTATTTTCGTCGCATCAACGTGTGATTATAAATAAAGTGCGTCGTGAACGATCATACGATGATCGAAACTGGATTTGTTGAAGCGAGATTCATATACGAGTTCACGGTGTACCAAGTGAGGAGAACGTGGCTATTATATGTCGACGCGCGACGACCGTGAGAGGCTCATTTTATCTCGTACAAGGATTCCTCGTTCGATATTATTCGCCTTCCACCTCGATACGCATCGCCAGTATTAGTCGCCTCCTCGGTTTCTGTAAATGGGGAAACAGCCTTTAGGCTAGTTCCCATGAATATGCGAACAATTTCGAAATAATAGTTATTAACACGGTACAGTTTAAAAAATTATTTAAAAATTACGTAGAAACGATTTTTATAAGATATTGAATTAATATTTTCAGTAATTTACATATAATAAACGTTATGTTTAAATTTCTAGACGAATACTTCAAGTTTGAAATATTTATCAGTTTTATCAGACTTTATTTTAAGGATACTTGAATTTTTATGGAAACGACCATTTTGTCTTCGATTTCAAGAATAATAGTATTAATTTTTAATCACGTCTTATAATCTATGTCTTTTTGTATTACATGGCTAGTCTTTTAGCGAGTGCTTCTGTATTTCTAAAAGCGGCATTGACCCACTTACAGCTACATTTTTTTATTATTAAGGACACTGGTAAACCACCTATCGCTGGATTTTTATATTTTCAAGGATCTTTAAAAACTACCGTTACACATTTCCTTTTTCGTAAAATACCGTAAATATCATATTACAAGTAATAAAATACATAAAAATATAAAATAAATATCACTTAAAAGATATGTTTTCTCTTTCTCCTCTTTGCCGCCCTCCCCCTTCCCTCCTCGAAAAAAAAAGGTCAATATGGAGTAAAGGAAATATTTTTATGGCGAGAATTTGAAGTTCCTGACCGAAGCGTGATAATAAACGGCGATTTAATACGCTTCGTATTCGGTTTCCCGCTAGGCGTGTTGCATTCGCCACCCGTCTGGACTTCCCGTTTTCGCTATGTTACATCCTCTTCTAAACAGGCCGTCTAACGAATCACGGACGCTCTGTCGGGTCTTTCTTCCTTTCTTTCTCTCACGCCAGCCGCGCAAGCTGTATGTAGGGGCTTTTGTTGCATGCCGAGTGGGCTTTAGTTGACGAAATATTGACATCCGAGAATAGAAACCCGTTGCGAGCTTTACAGAGGGGGCCCACTCCGCCCCGATTGCCGTTCCAGCGGGGAAGACAGAAGGGGAGAAGGAATATACGGTCAGGATAAGGGAGAACAGAGAGCGTCGAAGGGAAAAAGGCATCGGTTCGACGAGCGAGTCTCCCTCTCTTTCGTCCTCTATCTTTTTCTTCCGCACCCTTTCGCCGTCTCTCCCTCTTGCTCTTTTTCCCTTTTTTCTTTTTTTCTCTCAGAGTTGCATTCAGCACAAATTTAAAGGGGGTGGGACTTTGATGACGTCAACCTTCGAAATGCTCCCCGTACGTGCTATATCTGGACGTAAGTACGTTACGGATACGTATATACGGGGTGTCTTGGAAATCTAATACGAGACAATGCACAATGAAGAAAGAATGTCAAAGAATATTACGATCTTAAAACGCGTGAATGATAATCTGTTTATTACTACATACGAAGATGTATTTTTTAAGGAATTTGTTTATATAATATATGTATATATATATATTGTACCGGTATCGATTCTGCGATAATACGAATTAAAATAGATTTTATATACATACGTCGTCTATTTACATTGATTCAATAAAAAAATTTTACAAAGTGTGGGAAGATCTGGATTGTAAAGTAATTTGAAACAGTTTAATATATTACAGGAAACAAATTTAAAAATACGTTAAAACAATATATTTTCACAAGTTGATACAATTTTTTTTTTATTTTCTTTTATGAACGCCCTGTAGACTAAATCGTGTGTACAATGTATGTATATACATAAACGATCACATGGATGGTTTCTTTATTGGCGGCGTATTGAATTCGGGGCTATTATTCGAAATTTGTTTTTGTTCGATGCGCCATAATCGCGTCTCGAGGACACACGCATGCGGGGAGAAGGCTCTCTTTCGTTTTAGTGGCGAGAGGAAGAAGCGTCTCCCCCTCTTCCGTTGACTTTGAAAACCACCTAGGGTCAAGTGAGTGTGAAAGAAATTATTTAGCAAATGATTAACGACAACTTTTTTGTTTTTTTTTTTTTCTACTAACAGTCGAAGACGTTCCTTTCGTGTGTTGATTATGTCACTTGTATTCCATAACATTCGTGCTAAACAATCATAATAACTTTCCTAAATTGTCATTAAATTTATATCTGAGAATACAGAGACTTTTTAACTGTAAAATATTCGTAGGATATATTTAAAATTCTAAATGATATTTTGAATCGTTTTCGACAAACAGGGCAAATGATAAAATTATTTTATTGCATCGACGTAAAAGACAAGCACGAAATAGACGTTACCATTACAATTTTCAAATAATAATTCACAATCGTTCTGCATGCTAAAAGGTGAAATCGTTATCTTATAACTCGGAATGAAAAGCAAATGTCCATAAATTGATATCTTATCAGATCGACCGATTGCTCACTCTATAAATGACTCTATCGAAGTTAAATTCAAGGTCATCGATGAGTAAACGTAACTCTAGATTTTAACAAAAAATATGTAAGAGATCTTTCGTTCTTTCCACAGAAGTGAAATTGTGTAATTGATGTTACATTCTTCCCCAAAACAATGAAATATAATGTCAATAACTACTAGAAATGATAATACGCAATAATAATAATTAAAAATTTATGTGTACAATTTTCTTCAGTGCGTGTTAAACGTAATTCACAGGAAAGCCGCGCAGACAGCGCCACCTAGGCGCACGAACGAACGCGCGAAAGTAATCTATCCGTTTAAATTCGTACGGAATTGAAAATATTCAAACTCTTTACGCGATGAAATTAAAGGGCAGGGGATGTTCGTGCTTTTGCGCAGAAATTGCCCAGCCGTTTTATAGAATTTCCGCGAGCATGCGCAAGAATGTGGACGGTGCACGTGGTAACGCGATATCGCGAAGGATACGCTACGATACACACGGTGCACTCTTTCACGTGGTTCCCCGAGTTTCGAACATTATGCAGAACAATGGTCATCATATACCCTTGTTCGTGACTTCTTTTACATCTCTAAGTAGTTTTCCCTCGAGTATCGTCGCTGTTTCCATGTTAAATTCCTTTACAATCGCACGATCTACTAGATAGCTGTACCTCCTCCGCTTTATAGCGCAACTCGAAAGCCACACGAGACATTTTATTTAGAACCTATCTGCCATCCTTCTAGTAAACATCGATTCGGTTCGTAGTTTTATGGAAAATGAACTAGTTATTTCAATTATCGTAAAGGAATAATCAATTGAAAAAGCAATGATACAATACTAAAGACACGCATATGTAATATTATGATATGTAATATTAATTAAAAATATCCAGCATAATTGAACTCGAACAATTCGCCTAAGTATATCCGCGTTGAGTGAAAAAGACATACACTGTCAAACAGTAGCAATGGGAAGTGTAAACCGTAATAAATAGCGTTTCATGAAAAAGGAATCAGATAGACTTGTTGATTTTGCACTTGAGCGGTGATATTTCCGTTTGCAGAAAAGATTCCGCGGCGCCGCTGAGATATTTCCCATCTGGTTGTATCGCACAAGTCGAAAATGATCGTGCAAAGCGCGTTGATTCCCGGGACACGATTGCACCGGCAAGCGGTGTTTGTAGCAGAACGGTATTATAAGCGCAGAGAGCAGCAGCAGTGTGTGAATAGCGAGCACGTGCATTTCCCACAGAAAACCAATAGGGGCCTTGGCCAGCTGGGAATATGAACGGTGCGCGCAGGGTTCGGTCTTTCGATCTTTTGGGGTATGCGCGCCTCAGAACGAGGACAGAAACGAGAACGAAGGCTACTCGAAAGAACGAACAATGTTCAGGGCCTGGAATGTATCGATAGAAGGACCACGACAAAGCGTCCGACTTCCTTTCCTATATCTTATATGTAATTCTGTGCCCGTAAGATGAGAAAAGGCTTTGAAGCGCTCCTGGCAGGTAAATCGATTTTTAGAAGAGAGTTAGAAGACGTTAGAGAAATTTAAAAAAAAAGAAAAACTTCAGCTTTGTTCTTCTCTCTTTTAAATAGGAAATATTTAATAATAAGTTGGCAATTTTGAACAAATTGTTTAAACAAATTTCAACAATTATTATCATTTGTGTTTCAATTTTTGTTTCGCTTCTTCTCTTCCTCTTTTACAGTGGCGATAAAAGTTTTACGTACTGGTTTAAGCAAGCCGAGATAGTTCTATTTCGAATATTGTAATGTGTCTAGTGCTGCGCACTATTTTTTTTATTTCCATTTTATTTCTAATTATCAGAAACGAGTTCCGTGAAATTTTATGATCGAACACATTTTAGCATTGGCAATTGCGATGATTACGAATCTATAAATTATTGATAAAAATTGCGCCGATGATGGCGTGGTTTTCGAACAGTGACCACGCGATGCGCGATTTAAGTTGACGACCTTCTCAAATAATTCAGTGATCATGGATAACTTACATATATTATTGCTGCATCGTGGAAACAATCGATTAGTCGTACAGAATAGTTGGAACATGAATTTGAACTTACAAAGAGATGTTCATGTTACAATCATATTGACTTTATTCTTCAATTAAATTTATTTTACTAATATCACGCGTCTTTGATCAATATCTCACCTTCTCTTTCCAAGACAAATTTTAATCGCACATTATTCAATGAACATGACATTGCTTGCTTGAATTCCAATAGAATTGTTTTGCTTGATTTCAAATGATCTCACTTAACACCCTGAGCTTAATATCTCGAGTGAATAGATATTGATAATGATAGAGACAGTGAATAGATATGTAATTTTCTCTCTCTTACCGAGGATTGTGAGAAAATTATTTCTAAAACAAAATTGGCTATCTATTCTGCAAAAATTATAGTTTACTCGATCTTTAATCGTAAAGATAACATTTCGGTTTTATCTTTTTTGCAGTATCCTGATTTTTCGTTGAAACGCCTGCAGCACGCGACACCCATTTGTCATTTCTATTGGAACTAGTTTCAAGAAAATCATCAACAACGGCGGCGATCGGCGTTGGGGTGCAGCCCGTGTTATCATCCGGCTATCATAGCACGGTGCCACCCCAGAACGGAGGTGGTGGTTCGACATTTAGTGCCGCGGCGATGGTGGCAGCTGCCACCGCTACGGCCACCGCCACTGCTAGCGTGGTGGCCATGCAGGACCGCCAAGACATCCCTTCTCAATTTAATCAGGTACCATTTTTCTTCCTACACTTGTTTTTCTGACACCTCTTCATCTGTTGGTACTTTGAATTATCATTCCTTCGCTTCACAATATTGTGAAAAAAACTGACTCAAATAACGTGACTATTTGTTATTGATTATAGATGCAGAGTCAACATGGAATACCCCACCAATCGTACAACGCAGGGTATGCTCAAAGAGGACCAATGGCCGGAATGGGGCCAGTCGGGATGAGCAACTTTAATAGCATGGGCACGATGGGCCCAATGCACTCTATGAATTCCATGAATTCGATGAACAGTATGAATGGCGGCATGAACTCAATGAATCCTATGTCAATGGGAGGTATGAACGGTATGAATGGTATAAACGGAATGACCCCCATGAACTCCATGAGTAACATGGGCAATATGGGCATGAACAATATGATGGGACCCAACAACATGCAAATGAACAAGATGAACATGCAGGTACGTGAAGTCACCGAATAATCACTTTATAATCTAAGCAATGGGAAGCGAACGCGGATTAAACCATTAGCTTCTTCTGAATCTGAGGAATGAATGAAAGAACGGAGAAATTTATTTTCTAGGCTCAGCCTCATCAAGGTTATACAAGGAGACTAGCGCCTTATCCAAACCCCGCGATGCACATGGCGCAAAAGAGACAACAGGGGCCATACGCGGGTCCTAATCCGGCTGCGATGCAGCCAGCCTTTAACGGCATGTCATCGTCACAGTATCCGACCAATTACCCTAGTGCAGCGAGGCCGAATTTTCAACCTCAATATCAACCTATGCAGGGTATGAATCCATCGGCTGCTGGCTTTGGGCCTAACTCCATGATACGGAGTAATAACATGAGACAAACTGCACCTTCTTATACCGCTAATCAAGCGACGAACAACCAATATTACGGTAGCAACGGTATACCGGTTAGTATGGGACCTACGACTGTTGGGAACCAGTTCGTTGGCCATCAACCAAATTCAGGGTACGCTGGTAGCACCTCTTCGTATGGTGGAGCCGGTGCTGCAACGAGTCAATACCAGCAAGATGTTGCGTCAATGAGAACGACAGGCGCTGGTAGTTTAAATTACCAACACAGTCCTATCCCTGGTAATCCGACTCCCCCTTTGACACCGGCAACAAGTATGCCTCCTTATATTAGTCCAAATCCAGACATCAAACCTAATTTCAACGAAATGAAATCACCGGTTAATATTCAGAGTAAGTTAAATTGAAGATGTTTTGATCATTTAGTTAAAAAAAAAAAAAAAAAAAAAGAACAAACTAAAATATTAACAGCCTACTTTTTTTTGTGTTTTGCGCAGAGGATGATGAGTTAAGATTAACATTCCCCGTGAGGGATGGCATTATTCTTCCACCCTTCCGGTTAGAACATAATCTGGCTGTAAGCAATCACGTTTTCCAATTGAAACCCACGGTGCATCAAACGTTGATGTGGCGGTCTGATCTGGAACTGCAACTCAAATGTTTCCACCACGAAGATAGACAAATGAACACAAATTGGCCAGCGAGCGTACAAGTCTCCGTGAACGCTACGCCTTTAGTTATCGATCGTGGTGAGAATAAAACGTCTCATAAGCCCTTATATCTGAAAGACGTTTGTCAACCTGGAAGAAACACGATACAAATTACTGTATCAGCATGTTGTTGTGTAAGTTTCCTATTTTAGTGTTACATTCACAGTATTAACGTTCAATGTTTACGAACGATAATCAAATTTCTTCTTATTTGCAGTCCCATTTGTTCGTGCTTCAATTAGTTCATCGACCAAGTGTGAGAAGCGTACTTCACGGATTGTTACGTAAAAGGCTACTTACGGCGGAACATTGTATTACTAAAATTAAGCGGAATTTCAATAATACTATTTCAAATAACGGCATACAGTCGGAGAAAGATGTCGTAGAACAAACTGCACTTAAGGTAGATATTTAATGGTGCATTTAAAAATAATGTGTTTACATTGTTTTAAACATTATATTCATCATAAAAATTTCTTTATTGCAGGTATCTTTAAAATGTCCTATTACCTTTAAACGTATTACACTGCCAGCTAGAGGACATGATTGTAAACATATTCAATGCTTCGATTTGGAATCATATCTACAACTAAATTGTGAACGAGGATCTTGGCGATGTCCTGTGTGCACGTAAGTAATTTTTTTTTAGCAATTTATATATTCGGTTACAAAACTAAAGATGTTTTGTTCAAATTTCAAATAACTTTGTTTCTATCTTATGTAGGAAACCTGCACAATTGGAAGGTTTAGAAGTCGATCAGTATATGTGGGGCATTTTAAACACTCTAAATACTGCGGAAGTGGAAGAGGTTACGATAGATTCAATGGCAAATTGGAAACCAGCGAAAAACTTGACTGGTATTAAATCTGAAGAAGAAAGCGATTGTAAGAGAATGACAAAGGCAATGTCACCTGGAAGTATGAATATGCCTACTATGAATAACTGGGATATGAATCAAGCAATGAGTCCGTACATACCGCCTGATATGAGCAGCATCGTAAGCGGTTCTATGATGAATAATACACCAACCACGTACGGTAACAACAATATCAACCATCGGAATTCGTCGGGAGGGTCTTTCGATATTAATTCTGGAGCGAATACGAATACCAATAATGATTATACTAATGGAGGGGGACCTCTTTCGCACTTAAATGAATCAGTGAACTCTTTAGATCCTCTTAATGCTATGGAGAAATCACTTAACGATCAAGTACGTGTTAAGTTCAGAATTATTCTGTAACTTGAATTATTTTCGTAGATGAGTATTAAATATTTTCTCTTTATTTTTACAGATGCCTCACACACCGCATACACCTCATACTCCTCATACACCACATACGCCAGGTGGTGGGAATAGTGGTCCACCGAGTGTTCCTCCTGCATCCCAAGAATCCACTGGAAACCTCAATACATCTGGTAATACGAATACAAACATAACCAACGATACTACAGATATACCATCAGATTTGAATTTTGACCCAGCTGCGGTAATAGATGGCGAGGGTACAGGTCAAGAAGCACTGAATGTAAGCAATAATTTATATTTTCGTAATATTTATAAAGTAATCCTGTATGTTCATGTAATATTAATTTTTTATTATGTTATATTATAGCTCTTGCCGGATAATGTTGTGGATCCAATGGAACTACTTTCATATCTAGATCCACCAGATCTGAATACCCCTCCCAGCAGCGGCGCTAGTAGCGGTAACCCTTCATCAAGCGATGATATACTAGCACTTTTTGAATAAAAGAAGACAGGCATCCTTGTAAGAGAAATAATCAAATTGCGACCCTGACGCAAGAAAGAAAACGATGTCGGCGGGTTTGCATCCTACTACAAATATATTTCTGATCGAATGAAAATACTTGTAGTCAGCGATTTCAAAAACGTATTGGGGTCACTGTTGGGTGCTCTCACCTATTCAATGGTACAAAAGTCTTAGCTCTAATTATAATATTCCTATTGACAAAATTAGGGCATATTATTAGATTTAAAAATAATAACTTTTAATTAATAGACAAAACGAAGCACCACGTAATAGTGCTTATTTGTAAAGATGTTATTGCATGGATTATGTTTAGTCTTTTGATGTTGAAAATTTTTATTTCCCATAGAAATACGTTATGTAACGTATTATGCCGGGCATATGTTTCAGAACTGACCACTGCAGTTATACCACAATTATATTAATTGTGTTCAAAAAAAAAAAGAAAAAAAAAAGAAAAAAAAACAATGGTAAACCAATTTTTTAATATCAAATATAGAATAATGTTTTGCACGAACATATAGATTAATATTATGGAGAAATATTTGTCTGATACGAGATAAATGTGCAATACGATCGAGAGATTTACATACATTTTATATATATTGCCATTTATCCATTTTTAAATTCCGAAATAAGTTTTTACACAGACAATATTCAGAAAATCTACCATAGGATAGAATTATATATAATTGATATTATGTTTGGTACAATAAAATTGATAAATTTTTATTAATAGATTTTACAAAATCGTATAGCACATTTATATAATTTTATATCGAAAAGAGGTGGGCTTTTGAGATCAATGTGTACACAGCATTGGAATAATTTTATTAACCTACTACTGCTATTAATATACCATTGAAAATTATAACAATTTTATGAGTTTGGAATATTTGCTTGACAAAATGTGCTGTGCTATTTTAAAGCACATTTCTTCATTTTAAAGATTTCCTTGCAATACAATCTTTACTTCAGAACCGGTCTACTCGCATTCAAGGCTATGATGGACCTACATCACAACAGAACTACGATTGTACAGTACTTTTGTAAATAAGTTTTAATCGGGAAAAAAAATAGATAAGACATTCATCTGTTGTGAATTACCCTGCTTATTGATGGATAATAGCGCATATAGTGTTCCTTTCCTTTAGATGATTAGTGACAACAGATGAAGAAGAGAATTGCGGGCATATCGGGCTTCACACTGGGAATCATATTTGACACGGTGTATCTTTTGAGTTTTTGTAAAGATACATATATTAAAAATATTACACTATGTTATGTTAGAAATATTTCTTTGATTTTTAAACAATTTTATATCTTTAAAAAATTATAAATTGATATTGAATTTATTAATGAACTGTTATTCTCATTTCTCACGCAAAAGAATTTTTGTATTTTTTTTTTAATATAGGAATATTTTAAAAAATTTATCAAAAGTACATAATTGACAAGAACAATAAAAATTTTCGTAATATACAAAACTCTAAAGATACATCGAAACCTATATACATATGTATGTTTATATATATATATATATATATATATATATATATATATATATATAGGATTTATTTTCACATTTTAATGTAGAAGATATATATTAATAATTATGTTAATAGACGTATCATTTTAGTGATTATTTTTTACAGAGGAACATTATAATATTAAAACAAGCAAATTAACACTTAAGTTCACAAAATGTGAAATGCAGATAATAAATTTAAAAAAAATCAAACATTTAGAACGAATCAACTTTTACATGAAGTATCAGTATTAGAAAATAAATTCTATATATCAGAATTAGCACAAATTTTCAAAAATACTGATTTTTCGTTTTACGAAACTTCAGATTTAGAATTATATCTATGATACTACTGCCAGAGTGAAACCGCCCATGGCCCCCAGCTTGCGTAGTAATAATTACATTTATATCTTTTGTGATTAAAAGAAAAGATATACTTAAAATGATTCATGTAGATTATACAAATTTTATATAAAAATGTATTTATATTCCAATGTGCAACAATAGCGCACATTGATGAATTAGATGCGGTCAAGTTTCTATTCATATAACTATTATAATATTATTGAAAATAGAATAATAATACTGTATCTTAAGCGAGATTATTGTATATTACCTGTATATATGATAAATAGATTAATAATATAAGAAAAGTGGCAGATACTTATTGGCCAGTTATAATAGTAAAATAATTATCTTAATTATTTCTCAGAACCAAAACATACAGGCGTTGTATGAGAATACTTTAAAACTAGAAAATATAACATGTAAATGGATACAGGATAATAACAGTTCAAACACTGTGTACTGTTATTTCTAATAGAATTATTACTTACTTATTAAAGACATAATTATCCAAAAAAAAAAAAACTATTCAAATTGTAAGCTTTACTTAGGATTGCCAGAAAGTAGGCACATGCAACATTGTTGCAATTGTATATAGGCAATGTCTACCTATACCTACTTAATAATATCCTAAAAATACATGATACATGATCTTGGTTTGCAAGTTGTAGAGCTTTATAGTCATCTGGACAAACTTATACATTTTTATGAAAAATATTAAAAACAGTAAAATATTCATCATAAGAGAAATAAGGATATTAATTAAATATTAAAGTTATTACTGATGAATCTTCGATAAATGAATAATACATTTCTTGAATGAATTTTGCTCATTTAAAAGGAAAGAATTTTATTTTGGGGAAACTTGGGAAGAACTTATTATCAGTTTTTTATCAGTAATAGAAATCATATACATACATAGTAGATCTTCAACACTGAATATTAAATTATCTATTTGCGACATTGTATAAAATCAATTTCAATCTTAATTTGATGATATTTCAGATTGTTATAGATCTCTACAACTTAATGATTATACACCTATTTATCTATTGTTAGGAGGCCTATGATTTGATCCTACAGTGCGTCATTGAAAACTTAAATGATTAAATGTCATGTGTGTTGTCTTGTCCAAGACTTGAGAAGTTTCACTAAAAAAAATAAAATATTTTCATGTAATGACACAGCTGTACCTACTCATGGCACGTTGAACATATTCGGTGGATTCAATAAAACTTAAAGCTGATTGATAAGCATTTAAAAATTAATCAATAATTTTATTCTGTTATTAAATCAAACTGCATATTACTTTAAAAAAATACGTAGCCTAGACGATCAGTTTTAAATACCATCTATATAACACATTTACATTTACTCATAACTTTTAATTATCGATAGAAACTGGACATGGACCAAATTTTGATTATGCGCGAGATTTATAGGAATCAAATTTTCGAAAAGTAACAAGTATTCCTATATTTTGAGTATCTAAAAGCATTGAAAACTGTGCAAATTGCTTTAATATAATTTCATAAATTTAACGATAAGACGAATGTGTTGTTCTTATTGCCAAAGAAAATAGAAATCGAAACACAAACGAATAATATACGAACAAACTTACAATTTACAAACAAGATTACACCTTAAGCAGAATAAGAAGCGGTCACAGGTTTACTAGTTCGCAATTAGAATAAATTATTTTTCCGTCTTTGGACAATTATTCGTTCAGATTATGACAGAGATTCATATAGATATACATATGTTAATGATACAAATTCATACAAAATAGTGATTTGAAGGTGGAAAAATTTGAAGTTCCCCTTTAAAAGTTGGTAAATTATATGACTCGATTTTTATTCTATCAGCAACGATGTTTTTTATATCAATAAGATTTTTATAAATCTACTTACGATCATTATCCGAAATTTTTCATAAATCACTCGAAAGTTTCCTAAATAAGTCGTGACAAATGTTACATCAAGTCGATACGCAAAATATACGTATTTATCACAGTCGCCATAAGTGAGTGGTACAGGTTTGTGTAAAAAGTAAAAAAAGGAAAAAAAAGAAAAAAATACAAAAAGTATGGTTACGAAGGAAATATGAATATCATTGGTTACGTTCGTGTAAAAAATTTTAATACAAGACCAGTTTATAATATGTATGACGGACACCACATTGTTTCTCAATAACAGTTAGAAACATTCAATAAAAAAGTCGTAAAATATTGAACACTTGTACCATTCTTAGATCATTCTTTTTCCTATAGTTCAATCTGTCAAAAGGAATATATATTTTGAAAATAATATTATTGCTCTAAAATATAAATAAAATTGTGAAATAAATGAATATCATTGTTGTATTTATACAACGTATTCAATAAATTAATTAGCATTAATTCGGCATTAAATGATTGTAGGGAGATTTTTATACTTTCTTTTTATTATAATTGAAGATATGAATAATACAAATACACGAAGAATTTTTACTTTTTTATGAAGTTTAACGTAAATTTAAATTTCGAACCTCTTTATATATACATATTTGAAAGTTTATGAAACTATTTACGTTCGAATAAATTATTTAAAGTATGTGACATACATCTACGTTTAAAGTTAATTATAAAATTAAATTTAAAGATATTTTATTTTAATTTTTGAATTTAGAATGTAAATAAATGAAGTTTTCTTAATAAATGTTTTTTGTTATTACATCACACTCCTATAACAATTTTCAAAACAAAAAAGGGATAATAGCTATCGAAATTTTAAGTATTAGTCATTTTTCTGATCAAGATAATAAATCGTAAAAGTATAACTATGTATTCTTTTCTTCCGATTAAATGAAGGTTTATATTGAATTAAATATTACTCGACTGCTTCGATCTATTGCGTAGAATCTTTATTCATAAATATTATAAATTAAATGGAACGAAAAAAAGCTGACGGTTTTGATTTTGGAAATGCAATCATAAAAGTTCACAAATTATTATATTTTATTAGTTTTTTTTATTAATGAAAATTCGATCGATCTATGGACATTAAAATACTAGCGCCGCGTAGCGGTGAAATGGTAGAACTAATCGCTATTTCTGTCTTCGTCACATACATTGATCTCCTTGTCTGTCCCAGCGTATATATCCGTCCTTGTCGCACATTATTGCTCTCCTTGTTTATAAATGGTGCTGCGATTTGAGCGCCACTCAACTGGAACTAAAAGGATAAAGAAACAAAATCCAACAGATGGCAGCACATTGCTTGTCTCTGTAGCGACCGTTACCTCGTCAAAATTAAAATCAGCGCCATTTACAACAAAGCAATCGTTCTGCCGTAAACTACATTTCCTGTAAGCCGACATCGCCAACTGTATATAAACACTTGGCGATGTCGGTTTACAGGAAACTCACTTTTCGGGGGATCGATTGTTTTAATGTAGATGGCGTTGATGTTAATTTTGGAGAGGTAACGGTCGTTATATCTCATTAAATAGTTTCAGACAATTTTGATAGATGGCAGCACCAAGTTATTCTTACCGCATTTTCACTGCACATTTAAAAAATGTAATATAAAATTTTACATTTGATTTGCAATTATGAAATATCTTATTTATATTTCACTTGTAATTGTATAAAGAAATTTTATATCCAGCCATTGTTATATTGAATCAATAACGTAAATGACGCATGTAACACGAAAATGACAAGCGTATCGGTTGGTTTATTTTGTCCTTGGCCAATGGTTATGTCTAACCGTCAAATCTGTTGTTATACAGCCTTGTTTGTGTGTGACATTTTCGGCCAATGCACGCATCATTACATTGGATCTATCAGAAATAGCCAATCCTAGTTGGCTTCTTATAAAGCGGTAGTGTCTAGTAACTGGAGGCATATGAGTCATGAGACAAGTTACGACGCGCGCTATAGTGCATATTGTATTCACACGAGTAAATTGTGATCAGTGATCATTTCTGTAGAACTATATACATTCCTCACAGTGTAAACTGTTTTCAAAGTGGAATCATGTGTTCAACAAAAAATGATATCATAAACGATAGTATAAAGTACAGTAATGATGTCGGAGATGCGTTTGGATGTTCGAGGTATGACTTAGAGGATCAAGCATGTACATAATAAATATACAACGTATCCTAATACCCTTACTTCGATGTATTCTTGCTGTTTCCCATATTGTATATTGATACACGTTATTTACTTGCATGAAACTCTGAATTTCGTTATATATTTATGTTTAAAATTAATTAGAAAGTTTTATTTTACTCCAATTTTTATTCTTTGCATTGTAATACAATGTTAATACAGTGAAGGATTTAATGACATATTCCTAAAACAATGAAAATCATACAATTACAGGTTTCTGGTAGTTAATGTTCCATAAATTGGTTATCATTTTTTTGAATGAACCCAAACATCAGGCATGCCTTTTTTTTTATTTTCCAGAAACAGCGTCAGTCCTCTCATGGGCCCTTTACAAACGGCACCCACAGACCGCTATGCCACACATTACAACATGAATCATGCAAAACGTGGATTAGCTATTATTTTTAATCACGAATTTTTCACTATTACACATCTTAGACCAAGATGTGGAACAAATGTAGATTGTGAAAATCTTGTCAATACATTGAAAAGTCTTGGTTTTGAAGTAAATGATTTTCATAATTACACATATAGAGATATAGTGAAAAATTTAGAAAGAGGTACTTAGTTGATGTTACCCTTCCATAATTTTTGTACTTATTTTCTAATCATGAGAAAAGTATCTTTTCTTTGAGTTCCGCATGACTATATAAATGAAGACATATTGAATATATTTCTCAATATCATATCTTTTTCTTTACAGTTGCTGGCATGGATCATTCTCAACATGACTGCTTAGTTGTAGCTATATTGAGCCATGGAGATTTAGGAATGCTTTATGCTCATGATACTTCATACAAGAATGATTCCATTTGGTCTTACTTTACAGCTGATAAATGCCCTACACTTGCTGGAAAACCAAAACTATTTTTTATACAAGCTTGCCAAGGAGATAAATTAGATTCTGGAACAACATTAAAAGAACGTACAGAAACAGATGGTCAACCAACTTCAACATTCCGTATACCAAGTCAAGCAGACATTTTAGTCGCTTATTCCACAATACCAGGTAAATATAAGTTCAAAATGAAGTTTATTTTAAATTTATGCTATTAAATATACATATGATTTATTTAACTGTTATAAATATAAAAATACTCAGAATTTCACTTTTATTATAATTCATCAAAACATGCTATATACTGAAAAATTTAGGAAAAATTTATTTTAAGATTTTTAAAAGAAATTATATTTCTTTGGTACAATAACATTTTTGAGTTACATTCATAAGGAGAATTTTTTTAGAATTAATTTTTTGTTTATAAAATTTAATTTTAGAAAAATATTATTTATATATGCAGGTTATTATTCTTGGAGAAATACTACTCGCGGTTCGTGGTTTATACAAGCGTTGTGCCTAGAATTACGAGAAAACGGTACTCGTTATGATTTGTTAACTTTGCTCACGTTTGTTTGTCAACGAGTTGCTGTTGATTTCGAATCAAATACTCCTGATAATATCACAATGCATCAACAGAAACAAATTCCGTGTATTACATCAATGTTAACTCGTTTGGTAAAGTTTACACCTCCCAAAAATGGAATTGTATAGTCGTTTTATACATGAGAGATTTATGAAGTATGACATAATATGAAATACATATACATATATATATATATATGTATATATATATATATATATTATACATTATGTATCTTTGTAGTATTAATCGTATTATTAGGAATTCAAAAATATTTTACCTAATATGTTACATCAAGTAAAAATTACTTAACTAAAATATTATCTTTGAATTGTTAATAACAATGTGGTTAATATTATAAAGATATACAATGTATCAGACAAAATATAGCAATACAAAGTAGATTTTATGCTACATACAAATTTTTGTACTGCCTAAATCTTGCAAATCTTATATGTTTTGTAAGATTAATATTTATAATAGAATTTTATAATGATAAGATTATAAACTATAATTTTTAACAGTTTTTAAACCATTTGAAAGCTGCATAGAATGGATGTAATAGTGATCATGCAAAAATTTAATACAGTATATTCAAAACCATTATAAATGAAATATATAATAAGTACAAATTAAAAGTGAAATTAAGATAGCTGTGTTAGAAAATAGTTAAAATTGATTGCCTTTGCTGCTTTATAAACAAAATTTTATAAGTGATTTATATATTACCTGTACAATTTCGACATTATATTTTGAAAAAAAGTATTTTGTAACCATTGTAATGCAAAATAACTTAAAAAATTTATATATTTAATGCCTGCTATATTGTACAAAAGTCAGAAGGACAAACTCTGTGTCTTTTCATAACAAGCAATAGTCTATCTTATATAAAAAAAAAGTGAAATATTTTCAACTTAGAAATATATAAGTAAATATAACTTGCCTAATTGAAGTAATTGTGATTATATAAGGTGCAATTACAACGAATATTATCTAGTGTTAAGAGAATAAATATGAAATAAGCAAGGCAATTTGCATATACTTTTGGAATTGCTAATACAAAGTGTTATGTTGCTTCATAGTTTGAAAATGGCATTATTAAATAAAGTAGATAAGAATTTAACGAAAAATATTAATATTACGGCAAAAATTGCTATATTTGTAATTGAAATGGCATTATTATGAACTTCTAAAAACGTGATATAACAGTCTTTCATAAAAAAAAAAGTAATTTTAAAATACTGATTAATGCAATTTATTGTCGCTTTGGATGGTTTGATCACTATGTTTTCATTGGTGTGTTTATGTATGTGTTTATACGAAATATAATGTAGTTTATACGAAATATTTTTCTTAAAAAAATATTATTAATTTTTACAGTACACTCATTGTTCCTTATTGTAATAATTTTTAGTATAATCTTTTAATATACTAATATATTATATATAATAAAGTAGTTGCTCAACAAGATGATGTTACAGATAAGATAATGTTACGGAACTACTTACAATATTTATTGTACTGTAAATTGTGATAAGGATGCTTTACGATACAATTTTTATGCACTTTTACTGCCATTCTATAATCGAAAGTTTTTTACTGTCTTTATATAATAGTTTTTGTAAGTCTTTCATATATATTGTAATACGTATATTTGCCAAACTCTTATGTACTCTTACGTACCATAAATTTGTATGCAAATGTACAATATATAATAAAGTTTAAGTAAAAAAGAAATGGTGTTTAATATCAAACTAAGAATATATATAGTTTAAAAATATGCATCATAAAATATAATTTAAACGTAAATTAAATGTACATCATAAACATAAGAAAATATTTATATTGATATATTTTATGAACAAATGTACGTATACAGGTATTTACACAAATAATCGATCACATCATAAAAAGTAAACATTGCTAACACTTTTTTTATGTTATATCAGATAGATATAAAAAATTCGTTGTTAAAATATTTTGTCTGGATACAATTTTAAATACATTATATCATATTCTTTAATTATGGTCCCATATTGTTATCTGTATAATTGAAAATATTATTTTCATGCTACTTGTCCAGGAATGTTAATTACTGTTATCTTATTTGTAAAACGTTGAGATCGCTCTGGAGCTGTATATGGACGATTATTTTTTAATCTAATTGCTATATTATTTGAATATGTATCCAGTGCTATTGGATTTAATATTGGTGGAAGTGTCTGAATATTTTTTTGAGATTCTAATGCTTTTGGGACAAATTTAACAGATAGTGATGTATCATTAATTTCAATGACAGATTCCTCAGTAGTAAGTGGTGCAGTCTTATTTCTACATGTAAACATTTTCTTTAGCTTTTTTCCATTTGTTACTATACCTGTAAATATACTATATAAATATATTATATTGTTTACATTATTTTACATTTCAACATTACATACCATTTTGCGAGACACTTGGTGTTTGAGTACTTTCCTAAAATAATAATAAATAAAATAAAAACACATTAATTAATATAGATATAATAGTTATAATATTACCTTTTTTAAAACTAATTCTTTGATTGGCTTAAAGGGATTTGAATGGATTGATAGCTTTGATGGTGAATCTAATGCTATACTTTGTACTTCAATATTTCTTTCACCTTGAACATTTTGATTTTTAACTTTATTATTTAAGGCTGTATAGTTTTTCACTATTATATCTAGCAGCCATCTATATAATTTATTTATGTTTAATAAAAACTAAACATCTTTATAATCAACATAGAGTAAAAAGTAATAGTTAATGACATACTTGTATCCATTTTTAATACCTATGGTATTATCCTTTGACTGATCTTCTTTCCAAGTACAAGAACATATTTCTACCCTTGTAGGACATTTCATAGTATTAGCAGCATGTTCTATATCCAAATTTTCAACAAGATCTAATTCATCAATAGCCCCATTTATATCCTGTTTGTTTGCAAGCCTGATATGAAGTATTATAATGAAGTATATATTTGTATAAAATTTTCTTATGTTAAGTATATATTATGTACATGTATCTTTTGTGTACTTAAGTGGTGCATATTATATCTACAAATAGTACTCTGTGCATGAGCAACAATGCAAGTATAAGCAATACGTTTAATTTTCTTACAACAACAATGGTTTCCCCGAAATATATTCATGTGAAATTAATTCACCAAATACAACTTTATTTTCTGTAAGGCGGGAAATATCACTAGCATCCACTACATATATGAGGCCGTGTATCTAAAAAATAAAAAATGGAATGACAAATTTCAAATATTAAGAATAAAAATCAAAGGATTATCTAGGTCTTAATTAGGATGCTAGTTAACAAAAATATTACTTACACCATTATAATATTTTGGCCATAAGGATCTGATTTGAGAGCTACCACCAATATCATAAATTTTTACAGTGTATGATTTATATTTTAAAGATACTACATGAAATCCCATTGTAGGTAATGTAGTTTTATCTGAATCTAAAGAAATGATATACTATTTAACTAATTAAAAAAAAGTACGACTATACTATATATAATGTGATGTTGCAATAAATACAATAAAAATTTACAAAGTCAACTACAATTGTCAGTAAAAATAAAATAAATATTTTCTTAAATAAAATATATGTACCTCCACTGATGCAGTTTAAAACTGAAGTTTTTCCTGCATTATCAAGGCCCACAATAAGCAAAATAATAGTCCTAAAAATCATATGATTATTAAATATATATTTTCCCAATATAAGTATCCTAATACATTAATTCATTACTTTTCGGAGCATTTCTTCTTTTGTAACCTTTGTAGCATACTTCGTATACAATTGCCCATTATAATAAATCTATTCTATATTGTATTTGGAGATCAATTTATGTCATGTTGTATTGTACATTTCTATATTTAAGAAATACACTTAAATGTAATAACAATAACCATTAACAATCATTGCACGTCAAACGCACTAATTAATTACACATGTATAGTTTCGTCCATGTAATGAATGCAACTTCATATAATCTAATGTCATCTAAAATATAAATATTGTTATAAATTCAATTACAATTAACTGATTAATTATAAATGACAATTTGTATATTTTTTACAAACACATATAAAATACTGCTAAATGATGAAATATCATTCAACGCGGTAATATTCATTGTGTAAAAAAATTAAATTAACATAAAGTTGAATGTATTCAACTATAACTTATATTGAAGATATAAATGAATTTTTTAAATTAATATTTTTAATCACTAAATCAACATTTTTCAATATTATATCTATCGATCTATTTCTTCCTCAGTCTCTTTCTACGTTCCTTTCATACTTCGTGACGTTTCATACGTTTCTTTTTTTTCTAATTACTTATTTAAAAATGTAAAAATACGAAAAGTATCTTTGAAAGTATATAAAAAAGAAATTCAGTCTTGAACGGCAAATAGAATATATTTAATAAATGATTAATTTAAAAATCTTGTTATTTAATCTATAATTTATTTCTTGTTATAACAGTACATGTTTTGAAAACGAAATAATTATACTTTACTTACTACGTAAATTCAAAAAAGACACATTTCACATATTTAATTATAAGTAATACATATATTGATTGCATTTAAATTAATTATAAAATACATTATCCTAATAATCATGGATAAAAATTATTTTTCGTCAACTAAAGTTGGTTTTATTGGTGGTGGAAATATGGCAAGTGCTATTGGTGCTGGTTTAATTCATAAAGGTAAAAGAATTTTATAGTACTAATTACAAGATCAATAGTTAATTACAATTATTTTGGAATAATACAATTCATTTTTTGTTATAGGTATTTTAAATCCAAACAATGTATGGGTTTCTGCTCGTACAACTAAAACTCTAGGATTTTGGAACGACTTAGGTGCTCATGCTACTTTGAAAAATGGAGAAGTAGTGGATAATTGTGAAATTATATTTTTAGCGATGAAGCCTCATATGCTCGATGATGCACTTGAGTGCACTAAAGAGACAATGACAGTCAAAGCTGTACATAAACTGTTTGTTTCAGTTCTTGCAGCAGTTACATTAGAGTCTTTAGCTAATGTAAAATTATTAGTATAAAAAAGCATAAACAACTACATTATTTATAGAAACAAATTATAAAGTTGATTTAATATTTTTAGAAACTTAAGTCTATTGTCACACATCCTAGAATAATTAGATGTATGCCAAATACTCCAATGATGGTTGGAGAAGGAATAACAGGTAAAAGGAGACTTTAATGTATATGAATAATAAGTATAATTATTTGTATTTTTATAATTTTATGTTGTGTCTAGTGTTTTGTTCTATGAATGCAACAAATCAAGATGAAACTATGATAGAAACATTATTGTCATATGTTGGAGTAACTGAAAATGTTCCTGAGTCTCTTATAAATGCTATCAGTGGTCTTTCAGGATCTGGTCCTGCTTATGTAAATATGTGTTTAATATTATATATTTACTTATTTTTTAAAGACAAACATTAAGATTACACAAGATTTTTAGGCATATCTTGTTATAGAAGCATTAGCAGATGGTGCTGTAAAAATGGGTGTTCCAAGACCTATGGCGACAAAATTTGCAGCTCAAGTATTAGTTGGAGCTGGTAAAATGGTGTTAGAAACAGGCAGACATCCTGGTCAATTAAAAGATGAAGTATGCTCTCCAGGAGGTACAACTATTACAGGAGTTCATGCTATGGAATGTGGACAAGTCAGGTAAAATGTATAAAATTATGTATGTTAATTTAATATATAATGCCATCAATTATATTTATAGAGCTTCTATGATAAATGCAGTTGAAGCTGCAGTAAAAAGATCAAACGAAATGGCGTCTACAATAAAATGAAGTTCAACATAAAAAATGTATAAAATATCAAGAAAATGTGATGATAGAATCACATTATTTGTAATGTAATATTCTTATTTTTATGAATTTATGAATTCCTAAGGTATTTATGGTTAAAAGTACTTAAAGTATACTTAAAGATACAAAAAAATACAAATAAATTAAAAATAATGCAAGGTAATATTCAAATAAAAATAAGTTGTTTTATTGTTAATAGACACAATTGTAATTCCTCTGGTAATAGTAAGAAACAAATGAAATATTGATAATTATTCTATATTTTACAATATATATGTATAATTACTTACATACTATATGTTAAATTAATATGTAATTATGTTTTTGAATATTCTACACAACGGGAAGGATCTGTAGGATAATATTCTTGACATTTGGTCATTAGCCTTTTTAGTGCTTGAATATATTTTCTTTGGGTTTCATCATTCATTACATGTGCCACATTCTTCGAGAAAATTTTTTCTCTTCCTGTACGTGCATGAATACCTACCATAGTTACTCCAATAGGCCATGGAGAATTTCCAATTGCCATTTGCAAATATGCATCACTTGCCTGACAAATAAATTATAATAAATGTACTGTAATAAATGTACTATATTAAAATTGTTTAATTTATTAATAACCATAGTTACCAATATATAATTACGTTCAAGTAAATGTTTTACAATATCGGTTAAACTATCGGTAATATCTTCTGGCAGGGATCTGTTTTTTAATTTCCTAAGAAGAGGTTTTAAATATTCTCTTGTTTGGGCATAAGTAGCGCTAGCCATTTTTCCTCTGGTACTCATTTTTTCGGCAGTACTCCTGCTATTTAATTGATTGCCCCACATTTGTACTAAAAACTGTATAAATTGTGTAATGACATTTAAGTCAAAATCCCTGTCACCCTTGTTTAATTTCACAGACATCTTTTGCAAGTCTTCATAAGTTACTCCTTCATCTGGTACATTCACATCTCCTTTTCCATCGCGATTTTGAGGTTTAGAAGAAGCTAGTATTTCATTTAGATATGCCTGATCTACTTGTTCCATAGCTTCTTGAAAATCATTTCTAAAACCCTTTAATTTAAAATAAATTATATAAATTAAAAATATGTACATTCTTTGAAACAGTTTTTCACCGTTTTCAAATATTTTAAGTACTTACTTTATTTACTTCAGGTTCAAGAATTTCACATTTCCTTAACCGTTTAAATGCTTCTATTTCTGATTCTCCAAATAATAATATAGGTTCACCTCTTTCACGTAATCTTCTAATCACTTCATGTCTAGGTAACGTTAAATGTTCAGAACTACCATCAGTTACAGAATCTTCTTCTTGTTGAGCTGTATTAACTTTAACGTCTTCATCATTATTTTCTTGTATTTCTTTTACTTCTTGATCCTTTGCTATTAATTCACCTCTTCTAAAATATTTTCTGTTATTTTGCTGTAACGTTAACTTAGTTGTGAAACAAAATAAAACAGTAGTTTTAAAAAATCTATATTGTGTATATTAACTGCAGAATATTACCAAAATATTGCTTTCTTCCAATTGTTTTCTTTTCTTTATTATTTCTGCTTTTAAAATGTCCATTTTTTTTAAATTTTAGAGAGAATAATGATTTATTCTCGAAATTATTTACAGTACATATATGGAAAATATTTAAAGTCTTTGATAGTTGTTATTTTTTTATAGAAAATTTTTTGAGGTTATCTTACTCTACTTCAGCATGTTTAATAAATTTCTTTATTCACAGAGGTCGCTTGTTGATGTTAGTGCATTTCTTAAACATTTCGCGGGTAAAATGGCGTTGTGGAATAAAGTAGTTTCAGGATTTGATAAAGAAGAAGAAACTGTAAATTTTGGGGCAAGAGCGATAGCAGAAAATAATGGCTCTTTATATGAAACTTGTACTACAGCAACAATACAATCGAATGAGAAGGTATTTAATATTAATATTAATTGTAAAAAACTTAGCGAAATAAATTGAAATTTAACCGCCGCAACTATTTTCTTTCAAATGTTTTCAAATGTTTGTAACATTATAAAATATCTTTTGCTATTTTTTGTACCTTATTTATTAATTTAATAATTATGTTTTATTATTCAGTATGTTATAAAAAATTGTTGTATAATTGTTGTATATATTTAGTATATTTGTAAATTTTTTTTATAAAAAATGTAAATTTAAATAGTATTTGAAATAAATGAATAAATGAATAAATTAAATAAAATGTTTTTCTTCATATTTATAAGGTATCAAGGGAACCAAATATTTTAGCATCTATACAATATTCAAGAGTTTGTATAGCAATTGATAAATCAATCACTATATTTGAAAATGAAACATGTGAAAAAATATTAGTAAATGTCAGTTTCGAATTATTAATAACATGTTACTGTATTTCTTATGATGGTATATTTTTATTTGTTGTTTTATCAAATGGAACATTGTATTGTCTTTATTTATTAAATAAGGGACAAATAATCTTCACAAAGTAAGTATATATAAATAAATACTATATATAATATAATAAATTATATCATTTATAAAATTACTCATTTTTGATATGTAGAAATATTACAAAAACTGAAGATAAAATAATAACAATATTTCTACAAAATAAACCTGATGAATATATTAATATATATCTTGTCACAAAAAAAGGAGCTGTTTACAGGTAAATAATAATCTACGAAATTTAATTATTATAAAATTTATATTATAATTTATGTTCATGTTTCAGAATATCACAATTTAATACTAAACTCATTCAGTTTACTCTTACAAATGAAATTAATGTTAATGATATATTAAAAGAGGTAACAAAAGAGATTAAATGTACAGAGTTATTTAAAGGATTTTCTTATGATGAGGTAAATTATATTACTTGCATTTATACGTGTAAAAATATCTAGAATCTATTATGATATTTTTAATGTTATGAATTCTGTAGGTAATATATGTTGCTTCAAGTATGATAACTAAGGAAATATCAATAGCTATGTTATGCTCAAATATGTTATTTATGTGGCCTAGTGAACAATATATTAATTTTAGTACATTTAATTATAATTATACTAAAGTTAAATTTTTCAAGAATTACATGTAAGTATTTACCATTATATAACCATTACCTGTTGAACGATTGTTAAACTCTAACAGAAGACATTCATTTTGATCATTTTAGTGCAATGTTATGTTTACGTGCAGATTATATCTTAAGTGTAATATGCCCTCAAACTTTACTTGGTGTAAAAATATATTCTAAATCTGTGTTAGATTTTGCAATTAATGAAAGTAATAATAATTTGTGTCAAATCCTTATGTTAACACATGATACTAATTGTATTACACGTACATTACATATGGTCTCTTATCCAGGTACAAGACATTAATTTTATGTACATAATTATTTTATCATATTATATCTTTTCATTTATATTTATCGTTTCTTTTTATTCAGATTTCCAAGAAAAGTTTAAAATAAATGTATCAATTACAACATATCTTTTTGAAATTATGGATCCTTGTGATGAAATAATTTTATATTTGGAAGGAATTAATGGTCCTAATAATGATAAATATGTAGATACAATTAGAATAAAAACTATATCAGAAAGTCTCCCTGAATATCAATTGCAACGTTTAGTTAGAAAAAAACAATTTGATGCAGCTGAAGCTTTTGCAAATAAATTTAATTTATCTACAGATCCTATTTATTGTGCAAAAGTTACATTGCTCCTGTCACAATGTGGACCTTGGGCAAAAAAAAATTTTAGTCCTGTTCAATTAGATATGCTTTTTAATATATTTGACAAAATAAAAGATGTGCAATATGTGGTAGAATGTTGTAACAAAGCACTTATATCAGAATATAAACAAATGAAAAAAATTAATTTATATGCACATTCAAGAGTAATAGAATATGCTGCTGTAAATAATTTTTAATTGTGTAATATTTGTATTAATTTTTTTTTTATTAATGTTTCATATTAATGATATTTATATTATTAATTTTAGAAAGATGAGAAATATTTAAATCTTCTTTCTTCAACTAATAATATACTGCATAAGCTAGAAAGTTTTCATATGATTTGGGGTTATCAGAAAAATGTAGAATACTATGATGAAGATGTTATAAATGAATGGATTAGATTTTCACGTGCAAATTTAATGGAAGAATACAAAACATATTTGTGTTTGGTAAAGTATAGTTAATAACTAAAATCTATTAAATTAACCTAAGAAAACTGGTTCAATTCTTTTTATTACTATATATTTTTTTAATTATAGGGTGAAATGGAAGCAGCTACTTTAATTTGGACAAGACATCTCCCAGATCTAATAAAACATGTATCTATAGAAATTGTAAAAGATATATTTGCAATTCTTCCTGAGAAGATATCATTAATTGCTCTTTGGTCATGGTTATCACATTTTATTCCCAGTTTATTGTCAATTATTCCTAATGCGATGTGTGAAATAATTCTTTGGGGTAGTAAAAAAATTAAATCATTTGAACAATCTCATCGTTCAGAATGGCCTCAGATTGGAATTGATTTTACAAAAAAGTTCATAAAGTTATTGAAATTTGAAGGAAACCATCATTCGTTATATCTCCAGCAAGAATATCTAAACAAAGACTCTAATTTAAAACAGCTTGTTTTTTTAATACAAGCTATGTCTGATATTCAAAAACTTAAAGTTAATTATAGGTAATATTATAAACTTTTAAATTTTTTATATTATTTAAAATGATACGTTTATCAAAATAATGTAACAAATAAAAATTATAGATTAACAATCTCTCTTAATTCGTATATTGAAGATCCTTTGGAAGTATCATATATATTACTGGACAAAATACATACAGATATAATTCGAGAATTTGTAAATACGTTTTTAAAACAATACATGTTGAATAATTCTTTACAAAATGATTATGTGTTTTCTTCGTATGTACAGGTATGCTTGAATTAAAATTAATCAAATATTAAATATTAATAAAAATTATATTTATATAGAGAACTCTAAGGAATTCTAGAAGTTGGTGGTCAGGTGAAGAAGCTCCATGGGAGAAAAAAATTGTTCTTATTATTGGTTTAATTCAGAATATAGAGGTATATATATGTGTGTAAAATTAAAGATTTATATGTCAAGATATGTCTAATTACAGACTAAATTACAACAAACATTAGAGGTATTAAAAAAAGCTACAGTTCCATGGTCTTCTACTATTGTAACTTTAACAGAAACAAGTTATAATTTTGACCACATTTTAACATCCCAAATCAGGATAGAACATAATTGTGTTCCAATTAAACTTATCTTAAAGAAATATGGATATGAACGCATTGGTATAAATAATGTCAGTAAATTGCACAAATCATTTACAAAAAAATAAATTATGCAATTTAAGTTAATACTTTAATCTTTTGCAGAAATTAATACATCGTATAATAAAAGAAAATCGTGAAAGTATGATTTCAGATATTGAACAAATAACTAAAAATGATTTGTTATCAAGAAAAAAAGCGTTTTCATCTTGTGTAAATTATTATTTAGTTAGAAGGTAAGATATTTTAATACAAAGCATAAAATAATTCTTTAAAATCACCTAATAATAAAAATTCTTATAGCAATTTTGAAAATGTAATGAAGACATTAAATTCCTTAGAAGATGATGTTTTATTATATTGTTGTTTACAAATCGTTAATTATGTAATAGCTAGTTTAACGTTAAAGGTATATTGAAACAATTTTTCAAAAATATCTTTACATTTTTTACAGTAGTAAATAATACTATTTAACTCTACATTTGTTGCACAGATCATGCCTGAATCCCTTATGTATTATATTGAAATGTTGGGTTGGGTAAAATTACAATTAGGAAAGCTTTCAAGAAAGTGCAAAATCTATTTCAATCATTGTAACAATGTCATTAATAGTATAAATAAAATAAAATCAATGTATTTTTTAAAGAAAGATTTCCAAATTGATATTACACTGGAAGAATATCAAATTAAAAAAAAGCAAATATTGCAAAATTACATTAAGAGACTGCATAATGGTATGAAATAATTTTTCTTTATATTTATACTTAATAATTAAGTATTTATAGTTTTAATTTTTGTACTAATATTTCAGTGAGCATAAAAGAAGATGATTTATTGATCACTTATAAAAAAATTATAAAGATTGCAGATTTACTTAAATTACAAAGAATTAATGCTATATCTATATTACTAGAACAGACAAACAATATAAATATATTAAATTATTTCATTAGGTATGGCTTTAATATTGATTAAAATATAATGTTACGTTTAATTAAAATAATTATTTGTATTTAGATGCAAAGAAGGACAATTAAATATAATGACAGATGAATGTCAATTTGTATATAAGATATGTTTATTAATTATGCAGGATGTTAAAATAGATACTGATGTTGCACTTACAATTCAGAGTTTAAGTTCTGCTGCATTATGCGTATGTTCAAATGGTATGTAAATTGTTTAAATACCAATAATTTTATATTTAATAACATTGATTTTTAGATGAAGTACAATCTATATTATTATTATATACATGGACAAATTTATATCAAAAGTGTGCTAATAAAAACTTTAGACATAGTCTGGATTCATCACATATGAAGAATGAAGAAATACCAAGATCAAACTGGAAATTATATATAATGTATAAAGATTTAGCTATTGCAACAGATGAATTTTTATTACCACTCTGTAGAAATGTAATTTCTATACAAAGGCATTATATGGCTAAATTAAAATACGGTAAATTAAAATTAATTAATGATGGTAATTATATTATGTATATAATATATTGACTGACATATTGAATATAATATATTAATATATTGAATGTAGAATATAACTAACTATTTATTTAATGTAGAACATATACCAACTGATGAACATGTACCAACTGAAAATTCGAATCAGGTAATTAATATATAAGAATCGAATTACACATATTGATATTTATGCATGGTGAGTATTAATGTATAAAATAAATAATATTGTAATTTTTTAGCTAAATACAGAAGAACCTTTGAATGATTTGCTCAATAAAATAAAAAATTTTAAAATAGAACATAACGATTATTACTTACTGCAGATTATTAAAACATTATACTTCAATTTTTGTATCATACCAAATATAAATGATACTTTATTAATAGAAATTAAATCAGTATATTTTCATCTTTTGATGACACTATTAAGAAAAATAATAAATAGCCGATCATTTGATCTTCAGCTTAGTTTATCGTGCTTGTTTATGTTGCCTGATTCAGAAGCATGTAAATGGATATCTTCTACTTGTAAATCGTAAGTATTTTAATGTAATTGCAAATAAATAAAAGTTGCATTGATACATAATATAAAAATATATTGTTTTAGATTTCAAACAGATTGCACTCGACATTTGAGAATAACAATACTTGGATATGAATATTTTCATTTAACAAAAAATATAAAATTTCTGGAAATATTTAAAAGTAATAAAATATTGCATTATTGGGCACAAAAATTATCTAAATATTTAATTTCATATAAAGGTTTAAATTAATTCATTACTTTCTTTGCATAATTTTATATAAATATATGAAAAATATATTTGTAAAAAAATACTTGCAGAACTCTTAACAAGCGATAATACAACTAAGAGAGAGATATTGCAACGTATTATGAGTTATGATGATGATATGGTCCCTTTATTTCAAGAATTTTGCTTCGATTTTGGCTTTGATATTCAAGATTGTTTATTACTTCATTTACAAACGATAGTAAAAACATGGGAACCAAAATTACATATAAACAATTACAATGGAAAAACAGGTAAAGATCAGAAAATAAAACGTTAATTACATTCATTTTCAATATTTTTTATAATTATGGTTTTAGAATTGCATATTAATGAAGATGAAGTAAACGAGTTAAGAATAAAGTGCAATAGAATTGCTGCTTATATCTTGGATAAAGTTGCTTTAAAAAACTATATTACAACTGTCTTATCACAAGTATGAAAGTATTGAGTATACTATATTTTAAATGTAATATGTTTAAAACTATAAATTTATTTAAATGTTTTAGATAAATTTTTATTATTATGAAATATTTATAATTCTTATGGATCTCATAGAAGAAAAAAATATAGAACATAGAAATTATTTTTGCTTTTTACAAAATTATACTCGTATTGGGTAAGAATATATACTTAACATACTGTAGTAATATATTTTGCAAATTTTAATAATATATCTATATATATTTACTATATATGTATATATTTTTTTAGTCCAGCTACACAAGTGGAATGTGATGAATGGATGCATCTTAACCCAGGACATACATCTTTACCATCTATAGCAGAATGGCGATTACCTTTTCTACCTAAAGTTGAATTGTGGAAACTTATAAGTAAAATTTTTTCACTGCATAATATTTTTTATGTTTGAATAAATAATTAAAACATAGAAAATATACAAAACAGTAAGATATTATCTTAATAATGATTTATACTTTTAGCTCCAGAATTAAATTTGAAGACTTATGAAAAATGGTTAGATATTGCTCCCATTCTTAAATTACAACCTCATATCATATGTACTCTAGCCATAAAAGGAGAAGTAACACATATTTGGAAAAATAAACATAAAGCAGTTAAATGGTCTGTTTGTTTAAAAAATAATAGTTTATTAGATGATATAAAAAAATGTATAAAAAGAATGACTGGCCCAAATGCATTGTATTATGGCACAGCAGCATTATATTATGTTGTCAATCATACACCACCAGGTATTTTATATATTATATCATATCATAAATCATGTCTTATTGAAAAAGTATTTTGACAAATCAGAATAAAATAATTTCATTTTTGTTAGGAGCTGATCAAGTAGCAGCTGTTCAAGAGTGTTATAAATATGCTCAGCTATCAGCCCAGAAATCTACAATGTTTGAAGACGGAATGCTAGAGGTATATTTTTTATTTTGTTTTCTACAATTTTATTAATATATTAACTTAATATTTCTGCGTTGTTTCAGAAAATAAAATTCAAATATTTACGATTTACATCGGAACATATTTTACATGTATATGGCTTAGAAAACAAAAATTATTTGTCATTAATCGGAAATCCGAATAAACTAGTTCGTGAACTATATGCAGATGAAAGTATTCCTCAAAGATATCGATGTGTTATTGATCATAGACCTGATATAAATTCTGCAGTTAATTCTATCAGTCAGTTATTTTCTATCAACATGATTAAATTACGGATGGAATTATTGCAGGAATGGTTACAACCAGATACTAAATATACAAAACTTAATCAAAGCATAACAGATACATTTTCAACAACAACAAATTTCGAATCAAATTCAAATTCTGATGATAATTTATTGAGGTATCAGTATATTTAAAATATTCTTTTTTTGTATATATTATGTAAAATATCTAACATTGTTAATATATTTCCAGAGCATGCTATATTTTAGAATATGGAGATCTCGAATTTTCAGCCAATTTTCTTATAAATATAGCTTTTGATGAAAAAAATGAAAACTATAATCCTGAAGCATGCTATAGAGCTCTTCGTATATTACAAACTATAGTTCATCCTGTTAAATTGGAACATTTAACTAAACGTGATCTACAAACAATTAAGTAAATATTATTTTCTAATTCTTTTATATTTTTAATTTTCTTATTTTATATAATATTTTCAAATGTTTATATTTCAGAAATTACATGAGATCTTTGAAATATATAAGTAAATTGGAATCATTAGGAGTAGGTTATAGTATAAGTACATTTGAAACGTGTCAAAAACCTGAACTTATACAAATTCTGTGGAAAACACGAAGTTATTCACCGCAAGCTCTTGTTATTATCGCACAACTTTGCATAGATTTTGAAATATATGAATATTCTCTCTGGAATAAAAATTTAACCAAATTAGCTAAATTGTTAATGGTTAATTATTAATAAAACATTATTTTAAATTAATATATTTTAAACTATATAAAAATAATATTTTATACATTTTTGTTATATTTATAGATAAATGAATTAAAAACAATTTTACTACAAATACGGAATATAAATGCCATTATAAATTCTAATGGATATCTATTGGGATGGGAAGCAATAATTTCAGAACCTTTTAGAAAAATGGATATGAATCCAACCTCTGAACAAATTGAAAACTGCATCGAAGCTTTGCAACTTTTATATTCATGTCCAGTTATACATATGTTAAATTTCACTAATATCATAAAATATTGTCTTCAATGCCAACAAGTGCATTTAGCACTTGCACTTTTACCATTTTTAAATGATGATGATATAATATTTGTTTTGGAGGTAAATATATTTTATTTCATTTTATTCAAAATTTAATAACATTATTTTGATTATCAATTTACGTATTATTATATATTTATTATCTCACTTTTTTTCAGGAAATCAAATGTATATCTGGTATTACAAAGGCATTAGAAGGTTTAAATAGCTTATATTCAAATGGAATACTTTGTATAACTTATGTAAGTAGATAGAATTTTATTTTAACTAATACAAAAGTGATATAATTTCTCTTCAATATAATTTTAAAGAGTGTATTCTTTTTGCAGTGCAATAAAATTGTAGAAAACACGCTAGCAAAAATAAATATTAAATTAAATAAATAAATGTAAGATACTTTACATGAACTATTTTAATAAATAATTTCTTTTCTAAATAATTTAGTTGTTATATTATTGAAAGCCATTTTTAAAACTTGCATATTATTAGTTCTTTTATTCTATTTTTATAAAATCTATTATACATCTATTACATAAATATTAATATTATATATTAATGAATTTTACACTTTTTACACTTTATACTTTATTACGACTTATGCCATTTCTCTGTATAATCTTCAATTAATAAGGATTTATTTTGAGCTAACTTTACTTTGATAGTATCTGTTTCTGGATCTACACTGACTGATTTTAATACACATCGATTTATTATCAAATACTCAGGATTTTTAGGACTTCGTCCTTGAATTTGATCTATTTCATCTCCAATTTGGACCTAAATAATTAAATTATAATACATTTCTATTTCAATAGATAATATTTTTAATTTTATTATCGAGTATCATACCATTATTGCCTTTTTTAAGCACTTTTTTCCATTTAAACGTAAATTACTATTGTAAAAAATCTTATCTAATTGGCTGGAAAAAAAGTTTATATATTTTGTAATAAACAATATTAGTCATGTATTTTAATAAATAATAATAATAACTTACGCACGTGACTTTCCAAAACCGCTTTTAGCAATAACATCCAATCGAAGAGAAGGTACTGTAACTTCAATTACTTTTGTACCAATTTCTGTTTCAAAATCATCTTCATCTGATTCCTCATCTGATTCTTCATCCTTACTCTATGTATTTAAATTTAGACACTTATAGTACTTTATGTTTTCAATTATCAAAGTTATCAAATATTTATTTAACCTTTTAATGCATTAAATTATTTATAAATAATAGAAATACAAACAATATTTTGTATTTAATTGTATTTTGACTTCTTTTCAGTTACATGTTGCACATCTAACTATATTTAAGATATTATTTAACATGCTTTGAATTAATATTATTTCATTTTCTCTTTTTATTAAATTTTAAATATCTTTTTAAATACGTCAGAACTTTTATACAAAGTATTTCTATTATTTATAATGAAAATTATTTACTCCAATAAACAACAACCAAACAAATAATTTTTTTTAACTGTAAATATTTAGTTATACATTTTATTATAAAAATAAGTAATTATAATAAACTAATAACTAAAATAAGTAATAATGTATGTATGTATACATATACAAAATTTATACTTAACACATATAAGCATACTAAAATATAATACTAAAATATAATGTAATAAAATTATCTTACTTTTTTTGAAATATTTCCTTTACTCTTAAATCTTACGAATGTTATAGAATTAAGATTTTGTAGATATGAACAATTTATAACTAAATTGCATGGTGTAGAATTTAATTTTAACACGCTTCTTAATGCACATGACATTTGCGTATTTATACATTCTGTTCTTCGGATAATATTAAAAATTGTTCTGCATAACATTTTTTAGAATTATGCAATTAGGTTATGTTTACAGCAATATAACAGAAATTAATTGATTATATGATCATACGTTTAGATTAGATTAGAACAAGTATATGTATATCCTATTCATTCACTTCGTCTCCCATTTGTAAGTAGAAGGCAAATAAATATTGATCTATATATACTATTAGACGTGAGTTCATTAATTTTCATGAATTAAAATGATACTTATATAAAAAATTAGTTCTAACATAATATCGGCACAAAATGTACATATTTATACAAAAATTAATAACTATAAAAACCTTATGTTATTTTCTTTAAGTGCAAAATTTTTAAGTATTGAAAATAAAAATATTTCCTTTCTACTTTATTTTGTTTTATTATTATTTATTTATTGTTAACATTTGAATACAATTTTTCAATTTCTTGTTACATTATGTAAAAACTCATACTCTACAAATATTTGCTTTTTTTATATTAAAATTTTTTCCAAAATATTTTTTACATTTTAAATTCTACAAAAATAATTAAAATAAAACAGAAATTTAATTATATTAATGACTAGAATGAATTAGATATGTTATAAAATTGTTTAAAGTTCTATGATAATTTTTATTTCAAATATTTTAACGCGTATTGTGATATTTTGAAAAATTAAATTAATAGATGAATAAATAATTAAAAGTTAAATATTTTGTGTGTACTTTATTTTAAGAAATCCTTTTTAAAATACACATAAATAAAAGTAAATGCTTTCCAGTGGTATGTAGGTAAAACATGCATTTATATAGTTACATTTTGATTATTATTCAACTGTAATTTGAATTTTTTTATAAGAAAATAGGATAGATAAAATTAATTTTTTAATTTATATCTCTGTATTCATTTTTGTACAGCAAAAGAGTTTATTTATGAAAATACAATGATTATTACTATATTTTAATAAAAATTTAACTATTATATGATGTAATAATATAATTTATATAAAATTTTTTAGTATTATTAATTATATGCAGATATAAATAAAATATTATTTGTATTCACATAAAGTTCTCTTGTGCTGCTTTATTAATAGACTGCAGATTTTTATGCATTTATAACAAAAATTTTAAAATACAAAAAAAAAAATGAATACCACGAGCAAAAATATATAAAGTACCCAAAACAATACATTTTATATTTAATAAATAAAATCACTGCCTACTTATTTTTCATTTTTTTAATTATATTCGTGAAAATATATATTTGCATAAATAGTCGCAGTCTATTTATTAGTACAGAAATTTTAAGAAAATAGATAAATGTTGTTTCTAAGTTACTGACGATTAAATTTACTTAATACATGTACATACATTTGTATTCTAACAATTTCTTATCCATCTTGTTTGGTTTAGTTTGCTTTATTTAAATTGACAATATCTTAAATTAGATCAATACTTTCATGTTCTCTATTTTATCATTTCAGTTTGATTGTTTTCTTCTTTCAATGAAACAATATTTATTAATTAAGTATAAACTGAATAAAAATTTCAATAAAACGTTTCTCATTTACAAATAAAATCAAATTCATGATGACTAGAATATTTTTACACTTCATACACTTATATGCAATAATACGTAATAAAGAATAAATGTTACATGAAAAGTAACATTTAACTTTGGTTTGTAGCATCCATTAATGTCACTTTCTTGTTTTTAAAAAAGAGAAAAGTCAATATCAAATACTTTTTATATTAAATGCACAAGTTGTAAGTAGTGTAATTCATCTTACCAACCTGTATGAATTCATTGTTATGCTATTAATATGAATATTTATCAATTTTAATCCTATTTGCTAAAAAGAAACATATATACATATTACGAAACATTTTACTTGCATATTTCATATTAGCTGCCTGAATTTTTTTTTCACTTAAATAGAACTACCATTAATTATTCTTGTTATAGTTGCAAATATGTATCAGTTTAAATATAGTGTATACAAAAAAAATTTCAGGTATAAGTAGTAAATTTTGGAATAATAGATAAAAATTTTTATTTACATTGTAATACTGCAAAAAAGTTCCTCGTGTTAACCTTAAAAATTAAATGTTTAAATACTATTTAAAATTGTGCTTCGTTTTATCCTTATTTTCAATTAATTTTTGTGTGATAAACTTTATCTTCAATAATAATTGTAAAATAAATGCACTACTTACAATAAATGCAAACTTTACGTACAATTACTATATAACACGCTGCTGATATCTGATTACTTTATATAATAAATGTATCATTTATGTACGTATGTACATAATATAAAAAATTCCTAGGCTTAAATCTGTTGTAGAACAACAATAATAATGTCATTTTCAATTGTGCTTTTTAAAACATTTGAAAAACAATTGTTTTATGCAGGAACTACAAATATATTGTATGTTCTTAACTGAAACATAAATTTATAAAATATTGCAGCAAAAAATAGCAAAAATAATTGTGATATTCAAGATTATAGCACATATAACAAAGTAATAAAAAGTATATAAAAAAAAGCTTACTGCAAACATTTTATGACACACTCTATACTTCAATCACATCACTAATTGCTTTAATAACAGGTTGTGTACATACTGAAATACAGCAGAAGAAAGAAAGATAGTTATAGCATTCGTTTAAATTTGATTGAAATTTAGAGCATGTTACCACTATGCTACAGTATGTACACTTAGCAAGCATTAATATGCCTCATTTTTAGTTCACCTCTTCACTTATACTAGGAATTTTTTTTTAAATATGTTGACATATCTTTAATTCGTTCGAAATGCACATTGAGTACAAGTACAAATAAAGTATGATATTCAATATTCATTTTATAAATTTGAAAGCATATGGCACGCATGTCCTATCTTCCTATATCCTAAACTTTCTTCCAAATATAAAAAAATAGCATGTTCATGAGTGGTGGAAAATTTGTTAGTCATCACACTATTTTTTTGTGTCCTTTTATAGAGAGCATGTAATATTTATCAAAATAATATTTTACTACTATAAAATGTAAATAAACTATGTTACAATACAGTAAATAAATTAAATATAGGATGTGTAAATAATTTCATATGTAAGAGCAAAACAAGAATATTTGTTCTATATAAAATGTTATTGTAAAATGTATTATTAATGTTTTTAATGTAAAAATTGATGTAAATGAATTTTATAAAAATAATAATAGAAGTTTAAAAATGTCATGGCTACTCTTTAAAATAAATTGTGCTATGTTCTCTGTATCATAGGCATACTTTGCACCATATGTTTGTTATTGGTATTACATTTTCTTAAATATATTTTGATTATTCTTTTCACAATGCACTCCTCAGTTTTTATGAAAAATAATTTAGAGCCTTTCATTAATCAGATTGCACCATTGTAACAATCTGTAAAATTGTATCTGCCACATGCAACAACAGAAATACAACTTCAGATGTAAAAACATTTAAAATGTTTTTGCAATAAATTTTCTTTAGAGTATGACTACTCATTATATAATCAAAATAAAATAAATATTAAAATATACATAATACATTACATTTGTATTATGTATGTAGTTATGAGAAAAAATGTTCAAATTCTAGACAATAAAATGTGCCATATAAAACTACTAAATTTACTATGCACAGAACATATGACTATTTAATGGCAGTATTTTCTGTCAGAGTATAAAGAAATATTACAATTGCAATATTTATCAAAAATTTTAAGATAAATATAAAATATTTCTTATTATGAAATTCTTCAATTCCTTTATACTTTTTTTTAATGTCCTCTAATGCAAGATTTAAGAAATACATATATTGTCTAGAACTGACATAAAAAATGTTTGTATCATTGATTTGATTTTTTTCGTTGCTATGGCACTATCTGTTTAAATAATTCTACAATGCTATTTTACATTTTATAAAAATTGATAGTATATCGATTGTTATATCTATCATATGTATATACTAAATGAATGTTTTTACTACTATAGGTATAAAAATTTAGAAATCTGGCAGCTTTTGTGCTCAAAATTTTAACATTCTAAATTGTTGTAATATGTTAATTTTGTTTTACATAAATTAGATTATATTAAAAAAGACAAAAATTGTTATTTTATAAAAAAGATAATAGCAAACAATGAATATATTGTATATTAGTACATGACTAGTGCATTAATGTATAAAATTATATTGAAACCACTACCTTAGACACGTGCAAATTTAGAATTATTTTTATTTATTTGAACATTAAGTACTGGTTAAAATAATAGCAGGATCATATTTTCTTGTAAGTTTCTAGTCTTATGTTAATTTTATAGCTTACTTTAACAAAATACAAGCTGTAAATTATACTCCATTTATAATGCATTAAACTATAGCTGCCAGAGGAATTGATTAAAATTTATAGTTTGCTACCTTTTTTTTCAAAACATCCATATTTTGTTCCTTTTGTTTCTGAGAAAATTAATTTCAGTCTGTCAGTTTAGATGTGATTTTACCTATTGAATCTTGATTAAATATTGTTTAAAGCATAACGCATCTTCTTTGTCTGCGTTTTTGAGGTTCAGGTCTTAAAACAGCACGTACAGCTTCATCAAACACTTGTTTTAAACCACGCTGTGTGAGTGCTGAACATTCCATATATTTCACTGCACGAATCTATAGGTTATATTTGAAGTAATTCATTAATTGGGAAATTATTGCAATTCATTTTCTTATTAACTAATTAAAATTTATGAATGTTTATTCTAACCTTATTTGCCAGTTTTTGTCCTTGTTCACGTTTTATAGCACTAAGACCTTGTTCAGCTAAGGCAGTAAGCGTCTCACGATCATCTCTTAAGTCTATTTTAGTTCCAACAAGTATCATCGGGGCATCTGGGCAGTGATGTTTTATCTCTGGGTACCATTTACTAGTAACATTTTCAAAAGATGAAGGACTTGTTACTGAGAAACAAATTAAAAAAACATCAGTCTGTGGATATGAGAGTGGACGAAGCCTGTCATAATCTTCTTGACCTGCTGTATCCCAAAGCCCTAGACTAACAGGTATTCCATCAACAACCATAGGTGCTGAGTAATTATCAAACCTATGAAAAATAATAAAACATAGTAAACATAGGTTTAAAAAGTCAAATATAAAATAAAATATCCTATAAATTTTAAAAGAATTTTAGGATTTGAAGAATTACAATATAGAATGAATTATGTCTTATAAACAATAGAAAGGTATCTGCTTTATTATTTTTAAGTATCTAAATTCACAGTTTCAAAAAAGAAAAAAATAATAAAAATTCAAGTAGATATTAAGTTTAAAAATACAAATATATTTTTTCAACAATTTTTGATTATACTGTGTATATATATATATATATTTTCATACTATATTATTGTAAAACATATTCTAATGATGACTGACATTGTACTTACACTGTAGGAACATATTCTCCTGGAAAACTATCAGTTGTATATGATATTAACATACATGTTTTTCCTACTGTTCCATCTCCTACCACTACACATTTGATTGGTCTACCTGAACTCATTTTTCCTGTACTGCAGCAATAAATAAATATTATTAACTAAAGTAAATTATCTTTCCATAATATTTAGGAACTAATAGAAAACAAAAAATTTATTTATAATAAAAAATAATATCGAAAATACAATCGAACGTTTTATCTAAAAATAGTATCATTAAAACATTCAAATACATAATTACATAGGAAATACAATTATCTTTATAATCATTAATTACGTTTCCACAATTAGGAAAAACTTACAAAACGTACTCAAACGAAATGAAATATTCGAAATATTATAACCAAAATAGACTTACATATTAATACACGCATTATTAAAACACGTAAATCTAATTGAAAGAAATAAAAGTATGCACGTTTCGAACTTGAAGGTTAGTCATAAAAATGAGTAGTTCTTCAATTGAAGGGCTTGCCCTTCAATTTCGATTTATTTGTTCATTACGCAATTGGTAAACAAGAATATGTAGCATCGTTTAATCACTCACCAAATACGAACAAATGTTAGAGTAGAAATAACAACACTGTATGAACACGATTCCGATTGCAAATATATTGGAAGTTCTTTAAAAAATTATAAAACCGGGTGCCATGACGGTATTGCGGTTTTTGGGACTAAAACGGACGTAGCCTTCGCTTGGTGACAGATGTTCGACAATCCTCTTCCTTCCCCTTCTACCCGAAATAATTATTTAGAAATGATGAATAGCGACATCTGTAAACGAAGTAAATGGCAAAAATTTTATTCGTTTTGTAAAATACAACAAATGTAATTGGTATTTAAATGTCAATAATATCAAGCAAGTCATAGGAATTTTAAAAATAATATCGCGATAAGAACTTAAACATGATACACAATTTTTTTACAAATCTTGCACAGTACTTCACTATACGATAAAGTAAAGTAATTAAATAAAATTTTTTGTTATTAATCTGAGAAGTCACTAAAAACTTGTTATTATATGTTATATGGATCAGTATTAAAATTTACAGTATAGAAGTACATAATAAAATATAAATTTGATATTACATATAAAATAAGTATACAATTGTAATTGTGAAAATTTTTAAAATTTTATATTTAAAAATGATAGACTTAATTTTATCAAGAAATAATGTCTTTATATGGAATGCAGAAGGTAACAATTTTATTATTATTTTTAAGATTGAAGTGTATAAATGTAATTAAAAGCTTTATTTTTTAACGTAATATGTAAATTTTTATTTTTATTTTGTTTTCAGATTGGCTGAAACTTAGAAAAGAATATCGAATAATTGGTGAACTCATAGGTTGTCTTCCAAAGAAACCCAGACAAGACATATTTTTAGGTCTTCCATTACTATTGCAACCAGAAGAAGTATCTCTTTTACTTGAAAAAGGTATTGCACGACTTGTACAATATTCATGTCTTCAAAAATTACCATCTGATTCTTTGAAACAAGCTTTTGAAGAATACAGAAATACATTGTATATAGAACAAGAAAAATGTTTAAGGAAGGAAAGACAAAAACAGGTTATTAAGTGAACAATCTTTAAAAGTACGTTAACATCTTATCAAAAGGATATCATTTCATGAAAATAATGTATATTGTTATAGGTGATTGGTATGATGGATAAAATTATAGAAGGAAAAAAAAGAAAAATGCTTGGAATAGATACAAAGAACAAAAAAGCAATGAAATCATTAGATCCAAAAGTACAAACATCATTTGATAATATTGAAATAAATGAACAAGACTTACTAGAGGAAGAAATGGCAAAATTACCCAAATTGGACAAAAATGAAGCTTTGATTCAAATCCATACAGGTAAGGAAATATTAACAACGAAAGAAAACATGAGATTAGCTAACTAACTACTACTAATTAATTATTATTAATAATAACAATAAAAAATATTTATTTTTATTAGATATTTTATAGAAATACGTTTTCAGTGTATCCATGGACAAGTAAAGATGATATACAAATAGTGGAATGGAAGTATCCTTCCACTGAAAAACAACAACTTCGATATAAAACATTTAAAGATTTATGGGAAAAAGGATACTATTTAACAAATGGAGAAAAATTTGGTGGAGATTTTTTAGCATATCCTGGTAATCTGGTATATATTATTTATTGAGAATATTAACAAGAATAGATAAATACTTTAATTATTTACATCTTTCTTACAGGAGATCCCATTATGTTTCATTCCCAATTTATAATTTTATGTAAAGATAAAAAAGAAGAAATTCCAATAACTGAATTTTCAGCGCAGTGTCGAATTGCTTGTCATGTTCGAAAGACACAAGTATACGCTTTCTTTTCTGAAAATCAAGATATAAAATACCAATCATTCCAGTGGGCAGAAAGTGCTGTACTTGAAAATATTTAACAATACTTGAATAATATATATAATTAACCCTTTGCACTCTTTTTTCGAATATGATTTGACATCAGTTTTTATCACAGGAATTCTTATGTCGAGTCACACTTGACATTTTTAAATTACTAGAAAAAAAGAATGATTGAAAAATAATTCAGAGTGCAAAGGATTAATATATGTAAAATATTTTCAAGTATTGAATTTATAAGTATTAATGTATGATTAAATAAAACAGATTAAGAAACAATTTTTTTTTAGATATACTTTTTATTATAATTACACTAACAAAATTTTATTTAAATTGCATCAATTAATACAAATTTATTATCTTGTGGTTCAGGAATAACATTAAAATGTTTTTTATACATAACAGAGTTTTCTCTGCCTGCATAATATGTTCTAGCCCAAGAATGATCCAAATTTGGATCAATTTTTTCACAGGTAATAATTACTTTTCCTTTTTCTAAAGCATATAATGTACCATTTTTACCAAAACCAACCTGTGAAACAAACCATGTATCTTTATCTAGTAAATAATATATGTAGGATATTTTGAAAAATACAATTTACATATAATCCTGGATGAAATCTAGCTGTAAGTTGTGTAGCTAATATTGTAGATTCTCCTACAAAAGCACCATCTTGTACTCGCCATCCTCTATGCTTTGGTCTTACATTACAAGGTTTGTTACGTGTACTACTACTAGCTTTCTTTGATGCATATCTTACACATGCTATTAATATGAAAATTGAAAATAGTATCACATAGATAAATAACATCCATTTTATACAAATTTGAAGTATTTATCTCTTTTGTATTGCAAGAAATATTAATGAAGATTAATAAATATAGTATATTTATTTTCTACAAACCTAGATTAGTAGCAGGAGTGTTCACAAGAAATTTAGAATTTTTTAAAGTGTAAGCGCCCAACTGTGTTAAGAGTGTCATATCTGAAAGTAATTATTTAAAGTATAATAATATAAAATTAGTTCTTTTCTATCTAGATAGATTATAACATTAAATCATAAATTTCTCATCTTTCCAAAGAGATTATCAATGACTATTAAATAAAATTATTACACATTTAAAATAAAATGTATAAGACAAAATAAATAAATAATAATTAAAAAACAAATAGTTTTCACTGTAACTTACCTAGTTTTCATAGAAATATCATATCATCAGCTAACGATTGCCAACTCTTGCAAATTATTTCTATGAAAACAAAATTTAAAATTAAGTAATATGATAATAAAAAAAGTATTTAAAATATACATATTATATTTCAATTTATAATATGTATATTTCATAAAAGATTTAGTTAATACGTAAATAAATAATTATTTTATAAATTATATCAAGTATTACATATAATACTAAAAATATAGTAATGTTTCTAGAAAATACTGGAAACAATTTTTTGTCCAGTTTCGTAACCAATTAAATATTGAATACAGAACAGTCCCACCAGTAGAAAATAATTTTAAGCTTCTCCATAAAAGGAAATAATAATTGAAATTGGGATAGGCGTCGCTGATCATCTTTATCAGCAACCACATGCGAATAGTTTGGTGGATATAATTTTGTCAGCATTTGAAGTTTAGAAACTGCCATTTACTTGTAATTTTTAAAGAAAAGTAACAAAAATATCGTAAAATGTCGACAGTAGCTAGTCCTCTAGTTGTTGGTGGTATTCGACAGTCTGGAGCTCCTGTAAGAACACAAAATGGTATGTTGGTCAATTTTTGGTTATAGTTGAATTTATTCGACATTTGTTCAAATACGGATTTTCCTTATTTTGTAAAAATTTTTTGTTACTATGTCTTTTCAGATTTCGAAATACATATAATGTTATGATGAGAAAATAATATTTTAATTTAGAATAATATTATAAATAAAAAAAAGGTTTAAAAATAAAAGATGCATATTTTTTTGAATATATATAATGTATGAATGTAATTACTTTATTCTCTTTTATTCTTCCTTTTATAGTTATGGCTGCATGTGCAATTGCTAATATAGTGAAGAGTTCTTTGGGTCCAGTTGGTTTGGATAAAATGCTTGTAGATGACATTGGGGTACATTTTATACTTGAATAAGGATTGATTATATTATTTTTCAAATGTATATTTTATATACTTTAATTATTATAGGATGTTACTGTTACCAATGATGGAGCAACTATTTTACGCTTGTTAGAAGTTGAACATCCAGCTGCAAGGGTTTTGGTAGAATTAGCCCAACTACAAGATGAAGAAGTTGGAGATGGAACTACATCAGTAGTAAGCTCATTTATTCAATTTTTATATTTAAATAAATTTCACTAAAAATTCACTTAAAAAGTGATAACACAACTTTATCTAAATAGGTAATAGTTGCAGCAGAACTACTAAAAAATGCTGATGAACTTGTAAAACAGAAGATTCATCCAACATCTGTAATTAGTGGATACAGACTTGCTTGCAAGTAAGTATTATTGTATTATTGAATTTTGTATTATTGAAATAAATTTATAAAATCTTAAATTATAAGTACAATAATGAAGATCTTTTGTATGTATGTTTCATTTATTATTTTCAATTATTTATTTTAGGGAAGCTTGTAAATATATTCAAGAACATTTAACTGTCAACGTAGATGAGCTTGGGAGAGATTGTTTAGTTAATGTAGCAAAAACTTCTATGTCCAGCAAGATCATTGGAGCGTATCCTTATTTTTATTTAATTATATGATTATATTTACAGCAGCTGATTATATTATCATTATTATTTTCTTAATAAATTATAATAGTGATGCTGATTTCTTTGGAAACATGGTTGTTGATGCTGCAAATGCAGTAAAAGTTAGTGATGGAAAAGGAGGATTTTTATATCCTGTGAAAGCAGTCAATGTTTTAAAAGCTCATGGAAAAAGTGTTAGAGAGTCTGTGATAGTGCAGGGTTATGCGCTAAATTGCACTGTAGCTTCTCAGGCAATGACTAAAAGAATAGTTAATGCAAAAATTGCATGTTTAGATTTCTCTTTGCAGAAGACAAAAATGAAATTAGGTGTTGAAGTATTGATTACAGATCCTGAAAAACTAGAAGCAGTGCGACAACGCGAAGCAGATATTACAAAAGAACGTATTCAAAAGATTCTTGCAGTGGGTACAAATGTCATTCTCGTATCTGGGGGAATCGACGATCTTTGTTTAAAAGTATACTTAAATTACATAAAAATTATTGTTCTTTTTTATTTTAGATATGACAAATTCATATAATATTTTATATTTGTTTAGTATTTTATAGAAGCTAAAGCAATGGCAGTTCGTAGATGTAAAAAAGCAGATTTGAAAAGGATTGCAAAAGCTACAGGCGCCCAATTTCTGACTTCCTTAACTAATATGGAAGGAGAAGAAAGTTTTGATTCTAGTTTTCTTGGAGAAGCCGCTGAAGTAATACAAGAAATGATTTGCGACGATGAGCTCATTCTTATCAAAGGGTCTGTTTTTTAAGTTTGTTATTTAAAAGGAAAGATAATTTAAAAGTAAAAATTAATTTTATATCATTTGTAATAGGCCGAGAGCAAGAACAGCAAGTTCTATGATATTACGAGGACCAAATGATTATTATTGTGATGAAATGGAACGATCTGTGCATGATGCGTTATGCGCTGTAAAACGAGTTTTAGAAAGTAAAAGCGTGGTTGCTGGAGGTGGCTGTGTTGAAGCAGCACTTTCAATTTATTTGGAAAATTTTGCTACATCACTCGTAAGTTTAGTTTTTCCTAATGTCGCAAATTAATAAATCATGCTTGGATTAAAATGTTTATATTTCATAGAGTTCTCGAGAACAATTAGCTATTGCTGAATTTGCTAGATCATTATTGGTTATACCGAAGACGTTAGCAGTTAATGCGGCTCAGGATGCTACAGATCTTGTAGCAAAATTACGTGCTTATCACAATTCCAGTCAAACAAAAGCAGATCTTGCAGATCTAAAATGGTAATATTTTAAATAAATATTTATATAATAAAATTCTTTAAACGTATTAAGTGAAATCATAAGGTAATATTAATGTTAATTTATAGGGTTGGTTTGGATTTACTTGAGGGTACTATTAAAGATAATAAAAAAGCCGGAGTATTAGAACCAGCAATTTCAAAAATAAAATCTTTAAAATTTGCTACGGAAGCAGCAATAACTATTCTTAGAATTGATGACATGATCAAATTAGATCCAGAACGTTCAAGGGATAAATCATATCGTGATGCAATGGAATCTGGCGAATTGGAAGAATAAAATTGAAATGCATTTATTCATCTTTTTTCACATGATTTATGTCAAAAAGATTAATTTATTCTTTATTATGAATACTATTTCATAATTTAGCGATAAGAAAATTGCAACTTAACATTAATATTAATATGAATGAATTTGCTGAATAAAATAAAATTTTCACATACAAAAATATTGTGTATATATTTTACACTTCAAACAATAATACGAGAATATATTAAAACATTGAAAATAGTAAATTTTATAGTTTTCGTGAAATTTATATCATTATATCTTTCAATAATATTAAAAGAATTATATAATTGAAAAGTGACAGGATTTAAAGCTAGTGAATATAATACGTTATTTATCATTCAAAGTGTAATTTTTAAAACCTAGGTACAATAATCGGAATGAAAATTTATTAACTTAAAGTAACAATTTTAAATATATTTTAGTACAATAAATACACCTATTATAAAAAAATACTTAATGCATAAATATAGTTCATACGTTATGTCGTGTATATGATTAAAGAAAAAAGATCTTAAAATTAATGTCAATCTTTTAATTTAATAAATTTTCACATAGGTAACAGTTTATTAATGGAAAATAATGGATTAATATTTTTAAGTATATGTACTTTAGGGTGATATGTACTTTAGGGTTCAAATTTTAAAGAAAATATTTCAGAAATCTTTTTTTATTTTATAAACAGATGTATATTGATTAATGAATCATGAGACTATTTACAATCAGGCATTTTAAATATATAGTATAGCAGTCGACTTTTTCATAACACGCCTTAAACATCATTACATGCGTAATGATAATTTATGTTGCTTATTGTGCATGTATATTTACAATGTTATATGATTGTTTTTGAGAAATTTCTGACATGTTGATTTGATAAAATATACTTTTTAAAAATATGATTTAACATTTGTATTCCATGAAACTGGTATATGTATATAACAATAAATCACTGAACATTCTTTTTTCATGATCAAACTAATTAAATTACTAACCACACTGATATTTTCTTTGAAAAAATAGGAAATAAATAATTTTTATTTTTTTATGAATAAGTTTTCTTTAAAGCATATGTAACGATTGTACAATAAAAAAAATTAAAACAAAAAAGTATGACTATTAAATCACTGTTCTTTGGAATGTTGTTTACAGTGTAAATATAAATTATGGATCATAAATTTGCAATAATTCATGTGAAAAAGTAACTATACAGAGCATATCCAGTGTATACAATATATAGTAGTAAATAATATTTGAAAAATAACTTAATCAGCTATTGATCCTAAAGTATGACTGCAATACATAAAAGCATTATCCATAAAATATTTCCTTGATTCTTCCATTAATAATTGTTCACAATAGCAATTAATGTGTAAGTACGCTAATGAAAAAAAATCATTGTAAGGTGTTTGATATTTTTAAGTTTAAGAAATTTGAAAATAATATATAGATTTAATAGATACAATAAGTTTAAACCATACATAATCTCATTTTATAAAATTTTTAACAGAATTTTTTTTATCAAATTTCATAAATTATCCTACACAATTGTTAGTAATTTTGGACCATCCTGCAGCATAGACTCAAGAAGATACTTATAAATATTAAGATATAAGATATATTTTTGCTACATATTAATATTATATACAAACCCTGTTCGGATTAATAATAAATTTGAAGACAATTGATTTTTTAATGTAAACTATTATATATTCTTTCGTAGTAATTTGCATTTGATTAAATTGTTTTTATCACAATAAAAATACAGAAGGTCCAAAATAATTTTGCTCTGTTTTATACAAAACGTATACATTCCTGAATCAGGAATCTAAAACATGATTTACAAAATTTCTTTATCTTATGCCGATATTCCCCAAGAGTTATAATAGCTATTTTACAATTTATCTTTTAAAAGGATTTAGATAAATCGCTTATTTTATGTACGGTTAAAAATAACTACAATCATCTTTGTCCGTCATTTTTTAACAATAAACGTAAGAAATACCTAGAGTAATTTTATAATGCAGGGGTCTCGAATTTTGGTCCTTTGCTGACTACAATCTCAGTATATGGATAATCTTGATTGAGTTCTAATACTTGGAATTTTTTTAGAACTAATAATGTGTAGAATTTTTGTGCAACCTAAAAAGATAATTAATAATAATATAAATTAGATAATTTTCTACTAATTACATTCTAAAGTACAAACCTGTTTACGATTGTTTTTATATGCCATTTCCGACAGTGTAAGTCTATCTTTGGTGTCTAGTTTACTTTTGATGACATGATACATATGCGAAGCTCTTTTGTTAAGAACTCGTTCTTCGAACTGTTCATAAGTTTCATCTACTTGTTGTTCTTCTTGCTGTAAAAATAAAAAAGAATTACACTGCATACTTATAATGTCTAATTAATATAAGTAAATAAACATCATGCATACAGGTCCTACAGATGGTGGAAATTCATAATCTTCATGATTCCATGGTGTTGCTGGCCCTCTTTCTGATACAGCTGGTGTGTGAGGTGGTGGAGGATGTTCATCATAACCCATGCTAAAAGATTCCTGAGGTTGCGCCTATTACATATAGGCAAATTAGTTATATTGTACAAATATTTATATATTCAACAAAACTAACCTGATCGTAGCCCATATTTTCCATTTGAGGCATTTCAACAGGCGTAGGAATGACTTCTGATTCCATTGGCGCAGGTGGAACAACTGATTCTTCAGATGTAGCAATAACTTCAGTAGGAGGAATTTCAGGAATTTCTGAAGGAAGTAAAGATGCTTCGGGAACTGCAGGAACCATTTCTACTTCTTCAAGAGGAGGCACCATACCACTAATTTCGGATACTGATGATTCAGTTGGTAAAGATACTTCAGGTGGAGATATTGATAATTCTGCAGGGGGAAGACTTGGTTGGGGAACTATACTAGGAACTTCCACTGTTTCAGGAGCAGCATCTACTGGAGGAGGTGCTGGCGCTGGAGGTGGTGGTCTTATCTAAAAATAATAGAATGTCAATAAACTTTTGTAATTAGTGCTTATTAAAATTTAAATAATAGTAAACAAAAAAAAAAACAAATAGATAACATAATGTACCTCTTCATCTGCTGGTGCTTTTCGTTTGCGAGCCATGCGTTTACTGAGAATAGTTTGTTCATATGTATCAGGTTCCGCAGGTTCTCTCATTTGTTCCAAAGACATACCTTCCTCTTCACCTACTAAACGTCCAAAGTCTTCATGATCATAAGACTTGCTAGTTAAATGCCGTTGATAATTCTATATTTTAAAAAAAACAGAATTATATTTTTGTTAAATAGCAAATATATATGTTAATACGAAATACGTCAATAAGCGTTTAATTTACCTTAAATAATACACGTGCCGGTATTGGTCTTCCCGGTAAAGCAAACAATTTTTCAACCCCACCAGTTTCTTTCCAATGCATTAATCTTTTTGTGGGCGGTGCCAAATCTAACGTGGTAATAATATCACTAATATCTGATAGTTGTGCTTTCATTTCTTCACCAGAAATATTTTTTACTTCATCCACAATGAGTTTACGCTTGCGTTTTGCTTTTGTGAATCCTATTAATTTTATTGAAGTTAGAATACAACAGTTAATATTACAATTGAAATAAAATATTATAATGTTACAAACCTTTTAAAGCAGATGCATCAACAGGTGCGAGAGCGAAACTTTCTTCTTCGTCATGTAATAATGTAGTCTGATCCTGCAGAGGTGGAGCTTCTTCCATGGGTTCCATTGGACGTTCTTCGGGGACATTTGGTGGAGCAGGAGTAAAACGTCGACTTGCAACACTTATTCTTCCTTCGATTTCTTCACCAGGTGCAACTGGAGATACGGGTCTGGATTCGTCAGTACTACACAAAATATATTAAATTTAATATTATACAAATATTTATTTAACACATTGAATGCCACGTTAAGTTTCTTATATAAAGTATTATACAAAGTACTATTATAGGAAATATTATCTGCAACGGATAAGTTGGAACATATAAATATATTTAATGGATTTATTTTATTGAGGGTCACCAGTGACCCCCACGGCGCTGAATACGTTTCTTCGATTTTCATTTATTTGTTACGCTATAGTGAAACTGAAGGTTACATTTCTTTACGAACAAGCCTATAGAGAAAACTATGCCATGAAATGAAACAAATGGCAAGATCGGGCAACGACTTTGTAGAAGATGTCACTGAAAAGTTCAAAACAATTAGATAGAGCAAAAGTAAAAAATTGTAACAAAAAAGTCGTCACATTATGAAGACTGTATTGATTTATTTTTTCTTTGTTTGCAGTGCTTCACTTATGACATACCACAATGTGCGCGAATAATATTATAGGTAAAATAATTTTTGTATGCTTATACTACATTAATTTCTTTACATCATTATAATAACAAAGTCAATATTGAAAAATTTGAAAGTATTACCATTTATTCGAATTATGTATTTTTACTAATCTTCCCCAGTCACCGGTGGTCTCCATAGCATTTAACGTGTTAATATAAATTTTTAATGCAATATATAATTCATTGATTACCTCATTCCATCCATGGGAGATGGTGGGCCACCAAAACGATCTCCCATTTCTTCTTCTGATTCATCATGTACAGAAGGTGGACCTCCAGAAACTACACCTGGTTCTTGTGTTTCTGTTACAGCACTAACCTCAGGTACAGGTACTTCACCCATTGGTGCTTCATCAAATAAACCACCCTCAAACAATCCACCAGCTAAATAAAAAAATAAAGTGTTATAAATACAATTATCCTTTTAATTATTTCCATTCATTAATGTAGCTTGCTTACATATAATATCTTGACCAAGATGACCACCAAAACCATCATCTCTAATTGGCATATCTATATCCATAGCTTGTGCTGTTACTGATGGACCTGGTACTGGTTCTTTTTCTTTTTGTTCTAAAGTCGCTTCAATGCCTGGTCCATCAGTGAACAACATATGAGTCTAAAAAATTTATATAGATTTTATTCTTCATAAAAGATATTAATATATATAGTCACAAAAACATACCTGATCTAATGACGGTTCTACAGCACCTGCATGTCTTAATAATTCTGGAGGTTCTGCATCGAAACTCATGTCTCCAAATCCTTGATCATGTGTAACTAAAGCTAAATTACCATAATCTTCTCTCATAGTGATTTCTTCTGCTCGTGATTGATTTAAACTAAATTGTGCTTCAATATCAACATCTCTGAAGTAAAGTATTATTATTAAATAACAATTTTTATAAAACAGGCTTTTACATTTATGCAATTAATTTCATCATAGTTTCTACTTAATTTTTATATATTTACTTTAATTCTGGCATTGCTGTATCAAAATCATGAAACACTTCAGGTAATGTTATAGCTGTTACAGCAGCTTCTCTATGTTCTTCCGGCAAATCTACCATACCAGGCCTGAAGGCCATTTTTATTTTGACAAAAGCCTCATTACAATCAGCTAAGAGATATTTAGCCTTCCTTGAATATATACGCACTACACCCAGTAACAAATGACCAGATGTTCTTAAAGCCATTTTTACCTACAATAAAATAATGAAATGAAAAATGAAATTATATACTTAGTAGAGATATTAAGAACTACTCTCATAGAAAAAAATTATATTTTAAGAAATAAGATTAAATGAAAAAATTTGTTATATTTATGTATTTGTAAATGTTTAAAATTTACGAGTTTATATAAAAATTCAAATAAGTATATGTACCTTTGGCTGTAAAATACCATCAACAGATTTTTCAATATTTGTTTCGAATACGTGGGCTTTTGTTAATTTTTTGTCCCAATGAGCGGCTAACCAAATGCGCGCTAATGGCCCTTTCTTGGCCAACACGAAATGTGCGTAAAACATTTTTAACTCGTGCTATGCCTCTTTCCTGCAAATAAAATTATTACGATATTAATGAAACTAGTTAAAAAGATTCAGTCTGTTGTGTTTGTAAACACAAACTTAAACACAAGAGGCTAATTCGTTAACGCGACTTTTCGTTAGCAACATAATTATCACCTTATAATTGATAAAACCGGCTGATGTGTCAATTAATATATGAAGTTAGCATTTTTAATATTTATAAACACTGAAAATCGAGCCGTGAGACTCGAACAAAATAGTGATCATGTAATTTTTCTTAATTTAGTAAAATGTCAACATCTTTGCACAAGATGGCGTTTCTGTCTGTAATTTTGGCGGTTACGCGTAAGCTGTTGAATACGTAGTACGTTCTATTCTATTTCTGTATAAGAGGTGTTATGATAACTCGTTAACGACAAATCTTAAATTATTAATTTCATATTTTATGTAAATTGTTATATTTAACTGATATATTAGAAAATCATTGACACATACGGTACGTTTCTTTTCAGCGCGTCTTCACAAGAATCTGCTACTAATTTCACTGAACGTTCCAAAACTCCCTCCACTAGTGACGAGTAGATATGTTCATAAATCTACAAAATTCTGTCCTTTTAAACTACGATTAAGTTAAATGTCTATATTAAATATTTATATAATTATCTTTAGTTTTGTCTTTTATTCCACAATTAATTAATATATGTTAAGCCATGTGTGAATAAGAGAAAATTAAAATATATCCATTACATATATTATTTTCGATTTCTTGTTTTCACCAATAATATTCAGTATTTTATACATTTTCCTAGAAATATCTTTTTGTCGTAAAATATGTGTAATATCAAAATTTATAATTATATTTATTTGAGATTTATGATGAGACATTGTTATTAAGTAGCATTTAGAGAAAATTTATAGAATATATTTCTAATACAGAATATACATATATATATAAAATTTCATTCATACAATTACATAGTAATATTTTCAATAGCACTAATAGCTTTTAATAATGTTTTCATAATTTGAAATAAAAACTTTTGTTATGTAACTTGATATTTAGGAGATTTATTTTAAATAGGATAATATTATTACATAAAGATCAAGGTATTGAATTGACAACAATATTAACCAAAAAATTGACATGAACACGTGATGATTTCTTAGAAGTTTCTCTATCTTTTTTTAAATATATGTATAAATTTTTATTGTTTATATAAAGTACATAGTTTAAATAACAATTCTGTTTTTTTCAAATGGAAGATAAAATACATTTTAAGTTATACTTTTAAATATGTATATATTGTATGTATATCACTTTTTGTTACAGAAATGGGAAAAGTGTATTCTTACATTACACGGCCAATTCGTTCATTTAACATTGAAAATCGTACAGCACGTATTCTTGAAAGGAAAAAACCAATTCTTGCTCCTCAATATCCATCAGTAGAAAAACAAAAAGAGCTAGTGGATAAATGTAAATTTTTCTCTCAACATTTCAATTCCTATTCTTTTGACAAATATCATTACTAGAGTTATGAACAACAGAATTATTTTATAAGATGTAGTCTGCATGTCTGATTAAAACAATTATTCTTATCTGTTTAGTTATAATGTAACAAAATTTAAATTTTTGTTTGATTGTTAAACAATAATGTTTATAAATTTCAAAAAATCTATCATTTTTCATGTTGGACAATAGTAGCTTTATATATTTCTGAAATTTATTTCCATTTCAGTAAAACCTGATTTTAAAGAGACTATGTTTAAAAAGGATCCTGAACTACATGATCGTTTAAAGAATGTTTTTGTTCAGTCTAAAGACCCAGAGGTATATCTCATTTAGAAATCTTTTATGAATATATTTACACGTTTGTAATTGTTAAAGTTACAACGAAATGTTAAACTAATATTTCTTTTATTATTAGATTACACCAACATCACATAGACCATTACCACAGGATAGGAGTTACTATTCCTTAGATGAAATTTCTAAATCAATTGTACCTATTAAGGGTAAATGTACTGTAAATCAAATAGTAGAATTTATAACTAAGCATCAAGAAAATAAAACGGAATATTCTATAGAAAAAATATCTCAAGACTACAAAATAGATAAAAAAACAGTAGGTAAGAGTATGTTAGACAAAAATATGTTAATATTATAAAAGTAAATTTATATTTTTTAAATCTGTTTCAAATATTAAAAATATTATATACATAATTGTTTCAGAAAATATTTTACAAAATTTTAAACTTTTTCATCATTTGAAAGGAGAAACTCCATTGATGCTAGATGATAAGAAAAAAAACTGATTTTGTAAAATGTAGTTAAGAGAATGTGTAGATAATAAAAAAATAATTTATTAAAAATAATAATAATTTATCAAAGGATTAGTTACCTTAATTTAATTTTACTTTATTTGATGTTTTGGCTACTAAACATTTTAGCAATTTAATATACCAACAGAAGGAAAGGAAACATGAATGAAAAAATGAATACACAACATTATTATTAATAGATTCTTTCCTTTTAATTTTTGTATATTTTGGAAAAATTAAACTAATTTCTAGAAAATTGTTTATCAATAAGTAAAATACAATGTAATATTTTTGTCCTTTATACATACAATAAATTAGATTACATTATAGATATTTACAAAATATAAGTCTATAAATATTTCTATACATGTATATATACTAAATTTTTTACGTGCCAAAAATACTTGTTTTTATATTTCAATGATACTGTCATACTATTTATAGTATGATTGCAAAATCTGTATATAGAATTGGCAGTACGTACAAAAATAATAACTTTTAATATATATTAAAATAACACTAGTTTAAGCACAATTTTGAAACTGTTTATCTCTGGCATAAGTCATTTTTAAATCATACATTTGTTCACTACCCTTTTGGACACACCTTAATTAACTCCATATATCTGGAAAATCTAAAACATAAACATAAAAATTTCAAGAAGTCAAACTTTTTATTGTGAACAAAATTTTATTATCTTTATGTACTTACTGCATAGAATGTAATACAACGAAATAAGGTAAACTAATATATGGAATTGTTTGCATGTAGAAGGCGTTGAATTAGAATGGCCAAAAAGCAAACCTTCATCGACTAGCTTTACTTCTGGAATGGTTGCTGTTTTTTTTAACATCCAATTGAAAGCATCCATTTTTAATCTTCTCTTTAATTCTGGACCTACTTCATCTCTAATTCGACGATTATAATTATTTATCCATCGTATCTGGAGAATTATTGATATATTTTTGAAAATTTTACACATATATAAAGTACTTTCTAATTAATTAATTAATGTTAGTTAATGAAAAATACCCACATGAGATGGATTTAACATGTCATAATTAATCAACTTCGGTTCATATGGAACTAATGTAACATCCCTGAATTTCAGAAAACTTTCCGAAGTTTTCTGAAAGAACATATACTTTTATCGAGAATTTCTCCAATTTTGGAATAATTTTAATTAAACTACCCACTGATTTGCCTGCTTCCACCGTTTCAAGAATGTTCTCCAAACGAACGCCGAAATCGCCTTCTTTGTAGTAACCGGGTTCATTCGATAAAAAAAATCCTGGTTTTAATTCAACAGGTCCGCAAATTTTATCTGATGATGCAGGCTGTCCGTATGATACACCAATAGGTGCTAGAAATATATGAACATTGCAATTAGTATCAATGAATAACAATTTAAAAATTCAATCAAAGCTTTAAATTCAATTAATTTCTTGATTTCTGATGATTTGTAATTGGAATAAAATTCGAATCACGGATCGTGCGACTAACACTATTGAATTAAGTCTTTAATTTTTCCAAAATAATGAGACAAACATTCATGGACAGACAAAAAGTGACCGATCCCATGGCCAGTTCCGTGCAAATAGTCGTAACCAATGTTCCATAATGGTGCTCTCGCGACGATATCCAGCTGGTTGGATTTTAAACTGCTTGGAAAAATTAACGAGGATAATTGTATTGCTCCGATTAACACTCTTGTGTATGCTTTTTTTTGTTCTTCCGTTGGCGTACCAAAATGTAGCGTTCTCGTAACATCTGTAGTTCCATCTGTTAAATATTGAAAAAAATGTTGATATTTATATTGTTATATACAAAAAATTTCATAATTTTAATTTAATTCGTAGGGTAAAATAAAATCTCCTCCGAGTATTCATAAAAGATAATATTCATATAAATTTTTGTTAGAATAGAAATTCCATTCCACCTAAATATTGTCCTCCTGAATCCACGACCAAAGTAGACGTTTTTCCAATCTTAATGTTCGTTAAGTTGTTGGGCTCGTAATGGGGAATAGCAGCATGGGGTCCATATCCAGCGATAGTAGGAAACGAGATGCCTTTATTCTTGTCCTGTTCGTAACGAAACTCGTTTGCCAATCTCGCTACCTGCATCTCGTCCCAACTGTCTGAATTCAGTTCGTACTGTTCCTCCATATACGCAAGGAACTCGCACATCATCACTGCGTCCCTTAAATGAGATCTCCTCATCCCTTCTGCTTCAATTTCGTTTTTCTGTGCTCGTAAGCTCAATACCGGTGACGGTTTTGGCAACCGTTTCTCCGCAGGAATCTACGAGGATGAGTTTACAAAATTCACCGAAATTTGTTGATATTTCAGTATAAATTCGGAAGTTAAAAGAAAAATTGATAACTGTTTAGCGAGTATCTATCGAAAACTAGCTCGTAATGATATTTGTTGACAAGAGGCGATTTTCAACGATTTTAACATTATTAATATAGACTTGGATTTAAAATAAACAAACATATATTTTATTAAAGTATAAATACAATGTCATATCTAATTCAAATCCTGTTTGTTGAATCATTTGTACAGAACTAGACAGAAAATGCTCTCTGATTTCTGATGCCGCGGGCGTCCAAGCGTCCCGAAGCACCGGCTATCATGTCGAGAAGAAGGTGAAACCGTTCCACCATCATGAGCATCGTACAGACACGCGTTAGATATCATTCTATTTATTTGCCAATAACACAATCTCTACCTTAACGATATGCAACAATGAGAGAAAACATCGTACAAACAATTGGGCGAGGGAGAAACGACCACGTTTAGTCTATGTCTATGAAGGTGTGTCAACTCGTCACGTGGGGATCAAGCTAAGCTCAACAAGCTCTATGTGAATAGGAGAACATGTCGCAGAAGATGTATTTTTGCCTAGGATTATCCGCTCTAATGTGCCTATAGTTGAATCTCACCGTATACGGTAAAATGGCGCGAACTAGGAGGTAATTCTATTCGAATACTACTTCTTCAACCTTTTTTTTTTCTCTTTTATTTAATATTCGGTACTACGAAATTAAAATAAATAGAAGAGCATATTTGAATACTTGGTATAGAACGAATCCTAAAGAGCACTGTACTTTATTGGTATTTTCCTTGTAATTGTAAAATTACTTTATCTTATCTTTTCATGTGACAAAATGATAATTTGATAAATTATCGAGACGAATTTAAATTGATACGTACAGAGTTAAATATTTCCATAGAGGCACCTGGGCTGTAAGCGCATCGCGTTGGCAGCCATACTAAGTTCCAAGCTTGAGACATTGTTCGTAAATCGTACCAGATAGAAGTGTAGTTGTGCAACCTACAACAATTACCGTACAATTTGAAAATAAAGTTAATCCACGAAATGTCACTCACGTTTACTCACGTCACGCAATTTGCATGCGAGCAAAAGTCCATTTTTAAATGCTCGTCGACCGATCTTAAAATCTTATGCCGTGGAGCATACAGATGTATCGATCCGTGAGTAACAACCGCGTACGCCCTGAGAACTGGCGTGTTTGGCAAATCGTATCCACGAATATTGAACAGCCAGGCTATTTCGTCGAGAGCTGTGAGAATTAGCGCATCAGCTCTATAGGACTCCATTTCTACACGGATCGACTGGACTTTGTCCTGCCAGGCCTTTCCGGAATATTTGTCTGGCAAAGGATACGCCGGATGTGGATTATAATTCGGCCGATCGATCTGCCAGATCAAGTCCACCAGGTTGTTACGGACAGGAACCAATCTTATGGATGAATTCGCTGGACATGAATGCGAATTGTTAATTTAAAAGCGCCCTCATTTGAATAGCGGCAAGTTTTGATAAAAATTGATAACACTTCGCATGAAAGAATAATGTAACGAATAATGTAATGGAAAAGTAGTTAAAGCTTATTGAGGTAGTATATGAATCAATACCAACTATTGTTTATTATTTTTTTGTTTCTATGGACAATAAATAATTTGTCAATAATTTGATATGTTTGATGTTTTAGAACTATTGTGATACGATATCAGACATGGCATAACTACCTATAAATTTGAAATAGGTACATGTTAGTTTCTGCCTTTCATTACCTAATTCATCTTCCCAAGTTTCCCAATCGATGGCAGATACGAGCGTTGGGTCGGCGCCAATACGCACATTTTGGCTGTGAAACTCGTGTTTTAGCCACTCTGTTATAGAAGGGACCTTATAGGAAGGGAAAAATTGTAAATTAATATATCGATTACATCATTTTTTACAATTTAAGTACACAACGAGAAATTAAAAAAAAATTATATCAATGTGCAAATCAATTAATTCCATACGTATATTGTATTATTTTTTCCTATTATTTAATACAATTTAAAATTTGTTACGTAACCTATTATTAATATAATATCAGTTAATTTTTGGTTCGTATTTATCATACACGAGGTCTCCCTTTTATAGTAGAGAAAATTATGTTTCTTTTTAAATTAATAAAAACAACCACTCAGAACGCACCATTCCCATCCTTCTTGTACTAAGTACAAGAAAGGAACGATCATCGACGACTGAGGTATTGAAACAGAGTCAACACCTCGAGTCTTCCTCACGCTCAGGGAAGGATGCTATACCTCCTCATCGTGGCTGCATTAACTCGCTCTTTGGTTTAGAACGGAGAGAAGATATACTACAGAAATAATCCTGTGGAGTATGATCTTGATCCTTCTCTGCAATTATAGCCTTTATATTATTCCCAGATTACTATCTTAGCTGTGAGAAAACTCTCAGTTTATTGGCCATCTAGTGACAGTATTGTAAATTAACCAAGGGATCTACATACACATATACACATGTGTTCGCTTGTCGACAAGGAGCGCAATAGCGTGCGACAAGGACAGATATATGTGATATGCTGCCATCTAAGCACTTTCCATCTTTGATTGGAACTAAAAGAATAAAAATGAAAATTTCGCAAGATGGCAGCACCTTTTCTATTCTTAGACAAGGAGAACAATAGTGTGCGACAAAGACAATAATACAGATTAATTCTACCTTTTGTCTAGTATCCATGAATCGATTCAAATTTTCATTTACGAAAAAAACTGATTCGGATTAATTTATGATCTTTCGTAGTTGCATCTGTTTAATAGAAACTCTAACTTTCCTTCTTTGAAAAAAATTACACTATATGTATTTTTCAGTCTAATAATAAAATTAATCCCGAAAATAACTGGCCGTTGTAATATTGTATTAAATAATAGTTAAATACTTAATGAAAATAATATAATATAAATTATAATAATTATTATAATATAAATAATAATAATTATAATAAAAATTATGATAATAATTACAAAATAATTATTAATATAAATAATAATAATAATTATAATATAAATTATAATAATTATCATAATTTAATTCATATCAAAATGAAACAGTAATCGCGAAAAAGATTTGTCTTCCACAAGCAAACACTGTAGAGACTCTTCTTTGCATGTTGCAATTCATTATTCCAAATTTTTGGATAAGTACTGTTATCTTTAACTTACTTCTGGCCTACCGCGTTTCATAAGAATCCAATTACAATCAAGTTGGTGATCTGCTTGGATATGATATCTTCCATCAGTCCAGAATACAGCCTTATCCCAAGTGATGAGAGCCTCTCCTGCACTGCCGTAGAATCCAGTGATAAATTCTCTTCTCATATCATGAGGATCCAGGGAATCGCTCTAATCAATACAGAGACAATGATATGCATAATTATATGCATTTGTGATTGCGTTGTATCAAAATCGTTTCAGTAAGCTTACATACGTATTATTAATTTTATATTTATATTTAAGGGATAGACAGCACTCATTATTCGCGAAAAACACTGCAATTATTAAATGTTAACGTTAAATAAAATTAAATTAAATGAAGCTTCAATCTTACAAGATAGATACAAGATATTGAGAATTTGGATCTTTATATGAATGTTCATTTTAATCTGAAAAGAATTGGGATTGGAATTGGGGGAAGCTTTGAAATTCTGCAAACTCGAAATCTCACGCAATTATTATATACCTCCAAAGGACCCTTGCGATCATAATAAACCAAGTTCATTGTCTGAAAATTTAAGGACATCGAGAGAGAATAATCGTAATAATCTTAATCTTTTACTGAAAATAAATTAAAAAGTTTTTTCGCGGTTCAACGTGTTTTTAGAATAATTATAAAAATAATCTTTTGATAATTCACAAACGTGATATTAAGGCAAATATTGAAACCTAATTTTTCATTTATTACTATGTGAATTGTAATTACCTGATGCGCGTCGTCGGAAGTAACGATGTATCCATCAAGAGGTGGTCCTTGTATAGAAGCAACTCTAGTCATTTCTGATCTTAATTGTTTCAACCTTAGTGTAGTATTCTGTCTATTAGCTGGTTGTTTGTGTGCTGTTGCTGGACAGTGGTATCTTTTTGCTCCATTATAATTCAGGAGTGGCTCGACGACTTCGTTTTGAAAATGGTATGCCTCTACCAGCCCTGCTGAAAACGACGATCTTTGTTAAAGTAAATTTTTAAATTGATCAGAGACTAGACGTTTCCCTTGTTATATGTTAAGATTATATATATATAATATTACTATATTAAATAGTATATTAAATTGTATGTTAATTGTTTGTACATTGTACTTTTTATGTTAAGAATGTAAAATCTTGGCTAAAGATTTATTAGTGAATATGTATTCAACAGTTTATGAAATTTGCAGGGTATGAAATATTTTTTATACTTTCAAATGGAAAATTAAAAAAAAAAGTTTTCCGCAAACAGTTGGAGGCGCCGGGTATCGATCCCGGTACCTCTCGCATGCTAAGCGAGCGCTCTACCATCTGAGCTACGCCCCCGATAAAGAACAGGTTATTAAGATTTAAGAAGTAGCAAGCTTAAAACTATATAAATATAAATTTTATATTATTTTTATATTATAAAAATAATTTCGCATCAACAATTTTATTTTTAAAACAATCGTCCATCGATAATATTCTGAATATAAAGAAGAATTGTTAACAATGAAATCTATTAAAGACATAATTATTATTATTACGCAACTTTAAATAAATTAAATTAAAAATAATTCTTTCAGCAAAAAATATCTTAAATAATACTATAGTAGACTGAGAAAATTAATTTTCGGAATGTTTGCTAATTTTTACACTTGCACACAAGTGTAAAATAAAAACAAAATTTACCAATTAACATAATGACTATACCAAATGAGAAAACTAACTAATAAGCGGAATGTGTATCGTTGGGAGCTGAGGAAAAGATTGCCGCTTCAGATAATATATCTATATTTTCTCGAAGAAAGACGAGAAATGAGAAAGAAAGAGAGAAGAAGAGTGAAAAGTTGAGAATTAAATAAAAAGATAAATAAAATCGATTGACTTTTATACACGTGATTAATTCAAAATAGAATGATCTATCCAACTATATGTAAATTGGATAATTTATGAAAAATCCAGACTATAATTAATTTAATTTAATAAACCAGAGATTGATTTATTATTTTAAATTTCCAGTCTCGATTATAGCATACATAATTTAAAACTCGTATGTTCAGTCCTATTCAAATCAATCAATGAGATTAATTTCTTTCTTATATAAATTTATATAAGAATTTTTATTATTAATAATTCTTTAATTCTCCATATTTCACTTTATCCGTGTCAGGTTCATTATTATGACAAATGTTATAAAAATTTTTTAAAAAACATATCTTGAATAATTATATTGCAATATCTCTGCATTTCGTATAATTATTCTCCATTTTGTCCCGAGACAATATTATAAGATCCAATCCACGTTTCTGCAATTGTTTTCAAATTTTCCTCGCATCCTAAATATCAATTGTAACTAAGAACCATTGACACGCGCTGTGTAAAAATAGAGAAGAATGCTCGTGAAACGACACACGCATATCCTGTGGGAATCCAGAGGGTGTGCTGAGTGGTGTTTGCCCAACAGGCAAACATCTAACCCGAGGAGCTTGTCCATTCCGAAATCCACGGTTTCGATCGGGGTTTCAACATTGTCTTTCATCACATTTTACATTAATAATATTCCAGTCTCACCTCATTTCTCGATACATCACTCGCATTATTCAGACAATTCATCGCGGAATTATTCGATCCAGCCTAATTATTTTGTTACATCGTATCGTTAATACGCGGAACAGTGGAAACAGAGGCGGTTATATTTTATATTCGGAGAAAATCGATACAACGCGGAGACGTTGGAGAACCGAGGGGAGACTGTTTGCCGAGATTGTATCGCGTGCAAGGGGTAACCGGGTTACCAAATTGTTTAATTTAATAATTTAACGTAAATATCAAGTAATATTAAATATGTTACTAGGGTAGTAGAAGCGCGTGGTAGGTGAGTTTTACCCCGTTGTAACTTTACAATTTTCACCCCCGCGAGTTTTCCATCTCGCTCGCCGACGGTAAACGCCCGCGCGTTATCAAACTTTCCCCCGTATTTTCGATTACAGAACGGAGAACATTCTTACCTTACGGTTTGTCTCTCCATGCTTTTTTTTTCGTCTTAAGGCCAATCTTAGATGAAATTATAAGACGCCTATCGCGCGCGTGTACGGTCTTGACCGAATCGTAATCGTACGAGGATTTATCTAAGGACGTAGTAGTCACGTTACGAATTTGAGCAATAAGGATTTGTATTTTACGAAATTACGAATGTTAAAATACTTTGATACCAATCTCATCGTTTTACAACATTACACTATTGGTTAATGGAACGTTTTAATAGCATGTCGTGTTATCTAATTTTTTTTAATTAAATATTTATTATCAACTTATTACGATTTTGATGTTCCGCGGTTTATGACGATTGACGCAATCAATTTTAAAAAAACATTCCGCTCCAAAGTAAAATAATTACCAAACATAATTGCAGATTTGCGATTATGAAAGATCTTAGCGTGTCACGTGTGGAAGATCGTGAGAGAAGATTCGGAATATTATATAATCTTTATAATGCCAGCTTCTACAGCTACGCAAGCGTATCTAATTGCGAAATCCAATATAATGACAATTCGGTTGAAAACAAATATTTAGCCAGTGCACGGGACTCGTTCATTTTCCACGATAATTCCGGAAGCGTTTACGCTTCGGTCACAATAGAGGATGACTTGTCAGCGATCAGAATAAATTCAGGATATCCGATGCTTAGCTACACGAAAAAAAAATCATCGTCGTGGCTATTGTAATGATTGACGTACAGGGGAGAAAATGTATGTTGTCGCGAAAAATCACGATTACGATTTCCATGGTTGCGCAACCGTTAGTTTTCCGCGTGTGTACTGCCTTCTTTTCAGTTGATGCCTGGTATTCTCCGCAGAAATTTTCCGGGTATATAAGAGCTATATGTTATGCGTGTCGGCCAGAAGTTGAAAATGTGGCTGTACAGGTTCGTGCTTTATGGTCTCGTGCTTGTTTCGGCATGTGCTGACCAGGATGTGCAACTGGAGATTCCTCAGGGGATCCTGAAGGGATTGAAGACTGAAACTATTCTGCACAACAAGCCGTATTATAGTTTTAAGGGCATTCCCTACGCGAAACCGAATGTCGGCGCGGACAAATTTCGGGTAAGCGGAAATAATATTCGCGCAGACTTCTCGTAATGGACGTTACTGTGCTTGCAGACATCCAAGCAGCGTTTCGTCTCGACTTTAATGACATTTGTAATTTTATAGAGTCATCATTTGACGAAACAAAATTTAAATTTCTTCAAAATTAAAGAGTCTAGGAATTTCAATTGCAATTCGATGACACGTAATATTTTTACTATTCAACGAACGAGTAGCTATGTAAATGTTACAAACGAATGAGAGTAAAGTGCCCAGTTGAAATTTAACATTTATACCCGTAGTTTTAGGATTTGTAATGCGCAAATTATACGTAATTAAAAGTTTTGCAATCTGTAAAATCTATTTATGCGACAATATTTATATTTCAACCTTCGAATTTAGAAAATTCAGAACATCTTTCGTACGAAACACTAGGAACTTGTAAAATATCTTCCAGCCACCGGAAGCAGCCGACCCGTGGGAAGGTGTGTACGACGCGACGAAACATCGGTCCCCGTGTCCGTTTTATTGCATGATCAAAAAGGGTCTGATCGGCGAAGAAGATTGTCTTTATCTGAACGTTTACACGCCGGTTTTGGACAAGGAAGCTGGCAAAGCTGTTATGGTATGGATGTTCCCTGGTGGCTGGAACAGTGGCATGAGCGACGACGCTCTATTTGGACCAGATTTTCTGGTGGAGGACGATGTGGTGATTGTTACTTTCAACTACAGGCTTGGAGCAATTGGTAAATATAAGAAATTTCGTTGAAAGTGCTTAATAACGTTCTTTTTCCAACAAATTCACAGTGTGGACGATATTTTGAACTTAATTACTCTCTCCATTCTAGGATTCTTGAATACCCAAGATAAAAACGCTCCTGGAAATGCCGGGATGAAGGATCAAGTTATGGCGTTGAAATGGGTGAAGGATAATATACATTTCTTTGGCGGTTGTCCGAACAGAGTTACCATTTTTGGCGCCAGCTCTGGCGGTGCTTCTGTTCAGTATCACATGTTATCTCCCATGTCCGAAGGTAATGCAAAACACTTGACACGCAACATTACAACATAAAACTTTCCTTCCCCGCGTGTGTAATTTATTTAGTGATGGAAGCTAGTAGTAAAAACAAATTTTAATTATAATGTCGTAGGTTTGTTCAGCGGAGTTATACAACAGAGTGGAACGATACTCAATCCGTGGTCGATAACTTACAATCCAAGAGAACAGGCCTTTATGTTGGGAGAGGCCCTTGGCATAAAAACGACAGATTCCGGAGAATTAGTGAAAAAACTGAGCGAGTTCCACGCCGAAGATATCATTGCAGCCACTAATGAAATAACGAAACACCAGGTGAAGTATCTGGTTAACGAGAACGTTGAAATCTTCATTTCACTTTCCCTTCTATCGTCTTGCAATTTAGTAATCGTACGAACAAACGTATTTCCTGTATTCGAAAACGAAAGACAAGAAACATTCGTTTAGACGTGGTAATTTAATAACGACTTCTTTCTAAGACGAAAAGAGTTTTTAGATGGAGAGAAAAAAATGTTTAATTGTCGTGTAATTGTAGAATACGTTAAATGGACACATGTATATGTTCGTTCCATCCATCGAAGTCGACATGGGACAGGACGTGTTCCTTCCAACAGATCCTTGGACCCTGTTAAAGTCTGGAAGGATCATGGACGTGCCTTTAATGTCTGGAATTGTCGTCGATGAATGCCTATTTATGGCGCAAGGTATGTAACATCCAAATTACTAATAAAAGTGGCCTAAGAAGAAGTATCTTTATATATTTACGATAAAATGTAAATAATATTCATATTTTTATCTTTCTACTTGCTTAACTAAAGAATCTAAGGAATTTGTTTCATCTTTTGAACACAATTATAAAGCACGCAGATATTATATGAATTTTTGCAGGCAGCATAGATGGAATCGAGATGTTGAATACAGAGCCAGAGGTATTCCTGCCGAATGATATGAATATCACCGATATGAATTACATGAAGGAAGTTGGACAGTGTCTAAAGAAGTTCTACTTTGGTGACAACCAAGTGTCAAAGGACCACTTGAACGAATACACCAAGGTAATGGCAAATTTCATCGACGAGATTCTTTCTTAATTATTATATTTCTTAAACACATGCTTGTTTCATAGATGTTGAACGACATCTACTTTAACGCTGGGGAGTTTTTGTCCCTCGATATCATGAGGAATCGAATTTCGTCACCAATTTACGAGTATCTATTCTCTTACGAAGGACCAATTGGTTTCATGAAGAATCTCTTTGGTATCACCAATGGTAATGTATTTTCTCCCAGTTGACCATAAAACGTACTATCATCTTCTTTGATAATATTTAATAATTAACGATATTAATTTATTGTTGGACGTAGGTGTTGCACACGGCGATGAGATAAGTTATTTATTTTATTCCAATGCCTTTAAGAATTTACCAGAGCCAGGCTCCTCGGCAGAAAAGATGACAAATGTCATGACCAAACTGTGGACGAATTTCGCGAAAGACAAGTTCGTAATATTTTTCTGTATTAATATTTCCAATTCAATTACATTTTTAACAACCACTAGTAAAATGTGTGTTTTATGTCAAATATTAGAGATCCAACCTCGATGTTAGATGGAGATATCACGGTGAAATGGGAACCAATGAGCAGTGACAATAATTATCTTAACATTAATCAAGAATTAAAAATGGAAAAAGATCTAATGAAAGATCATCACGATTATTGGAAGATGAAATATAAAGATGCTATGCCATGATCATAACTTTGATCTATGTACATTATGTATAAGTAGATAGATATCATTTTTAATGTTCTGCTCAATATAATTATAGTCATAGATATAATGACAATACTAATTATAATTTAATACAGAATACAACACGTAACATAATGTCTATCCAATCTATTTTCCTTCAAGCTTCGCGACATTACTCTCTTTGTCATTAGAAATCTCTTCATTTTGATAATTGCTTTGGAACACTGTTCATGTCTTTGTAAATCATTTTGTTTGACAACAAATTGTAATCTGATGTTTTTAAAATAAATCAATCTTTCTGAAAATTAGTAAAAATCAGTACTAATTTGTTCACATCTAATACCACGAAACGATATACGATCGACTTGAAAAAATGTAAAAATTATTTAAAATTAGGTAATTGATGCGTCCGTAGAAGTAATCGAGAATTTCAGTAAAAGTCGTGAAGAATCGTGCAGAGAAATAAACGAAAACTCGCAAGAGCCGTGCCATTGAAATATGTACGTACGTATCTCTATATGCTCCGAAACGTACGCTTCAACACAGCTTTAGACTCAGCTATGCTAATCGAGGGAAGCCTCACCAACACGTTTAAATATCTCCAGGCCATATTATCAAACCACGCTTTCCTACTTTCCATTCACTGAACACAACCATTCTGTGTTCTTCTCGTCTCGCCTCGTTCTTAGCTATTGGTTCACCACTCGTATTGCTGTCCTGTGACTACCAGGGTCACATGTGCAGTAGTAGGAACGTTCGTTCCTTTATTTGACCGGCGTTCACGAATCAATCGCCTGGCTAAACCCCACGGCAGAGGCCATGGCACGAGGGCGTAAGTTAGCATAAGAAACTCGAACATCGAGGCAGCAGCAACTTAAAGACAATGTTATTTAAATTATCGAAATAAAACTCTTTCTAATGGTGGCGTGAATTTTTGACAATGAAAAAATTATTCGACAACAATCGAAATTTTCGCAATTAGAAAACTGCAGGAGGACCATAATGGAAAGGAGACGAAGGGAGAGATAACGACAATGTGATCAACGTAAGGAAGATTATAAAAGAAAAGGGACAAACAGGATGAAAAGAGAAAAGAGGAAATAATTAATAAGAGGAAGAGGCTGAAATGAAATGAAAACGAAGGTGATGAAAGAGAATGATGGTGAAGAGGAAGAGGAACTACGATGAAGGGAGGGAATGATAAATGGGAAGAGGAGCGATAATACGAAAGAGCATGCTGAGGTAGAAGAACGATAACGAGACAGAGAAGACACATTGTCGATAATGAGGTGGCGAAAAGAGAGAGAATGATAAAGACGAGGATTTATTTCTGTGAAACGACCGATGCTATTTCACTTTCTTAGTCTACCACGTTGCCGTCGTTCGTCTACCATTTGTTCACCACTCACTTTTGTGCTTCGCTTGTGCCAGGAGCGCAGCAAAGCGAGGAGATCAGACCTCAGGCGAGGAGGTCGGACACATGGTCGCGCGCGCGTGTGTCTAGCGTAGCGTAAACGATCTCATTCATTCATGCGTAGTGACGAGTTCACGAGTCATTGTTTGGCGAAGAACCGTGTGAAGCGAGAATCGATTACGATACCAACGAGGAACGTTTGTGCGTCTCTTAACGAGAATTATTTCGCAAGTATAACCTGACAGAGTAATTTTGTTATTTAAATCTACCTAAATGCACGAGAAAATGAATTTTATTATGTAAAACATTTTCTTACAATGGTGTAAATTTATATTATCTTTCTAAAGTTGCAGATAATATCTATTTTAAATTTAAAACAATTGCTACGAGAATATTTTAAAATCGTTGTTCCATTGTCGATTAAAGCTATTTTCAAATAATATTACCAATTAAATTGCATTAAAACACGTAACACAGAAATCACATTAAGATGTAGAATTTCTCAGATACAGTACGTTTTATCACGAAAAAATATAATCATTCGGAAAGTCAGGGTAAGAATCAAGTTTCACTTGTTTCTGTAGTTGCGTTGATAATTTATGCTACATGTTATCCGTCAGCATGTTATATTTTATGTTGCAAAGGTCGGTTGATTTTCTAAGAAGAGTAGAGAGCCGAACGAGGATGAAACGCGTTGAGATACTTAAATATACGCGCCGAGTTCTATCGCGAGAGTCATTCGATTTTATCGAGGGATGTAGAGCAATCGAATGACCTCGAGCCCGCGAGAACAGAGATGATCGAGATGCTGCGACGGTGGACCATTTCTCGAGATGATCTTCAACATCTCTTGATCCGGCTGTCATGCGGAGACAGCTGGTATTTATTTCATCTGGCACGATCTCTGGACCAGTTTGATTGCTCGAGTTATGCCACTTCTTCTTCTCTCTCCCTTCAATCTCCCCTCGTTACGCAATTGCGTTAAATGCGTGTTCTTAATTTTTACGCGGAGCAAAGCTTCTGCCGCGATTTAAACAAATGAATTTTCATCTATTCAGCGAGGAAACGTTTAGTTAACAAAATTTCAAACTTTCAAACAAGTTTCATTCAACTCTTTTGTAATCTCTTTGTTTAAATTACTTAATTATTTTCTATCCTTAAATCATTTATTTCGCAAATACTTGTCGATGAATATCAGTTGATATTCCGTGTGTAATATTTTGTAATTGAAGATACGACGTTCGGAATACTTAGAAAATGTAAAAAATATAGGAAACGAATGTTTACAACGATGGGTGCATGTTGACAATGTCCGTGGAATTTTCAAGTAGTATACAGTACAGAATCTAGGTCCGTGAAAGTCGCCTTTTTGTTTGCAACGCGAAACCTTATTTGTAACGCGAATAAACGCCATTCCTTTTTATCCTTCCTCAATTGCAAAGTAATTCGTCTTTCGAAAGAAACATTCCACTCATACCGATGCATGTATAATTGTGTAAAATCATGCGAGCTGAAATTTCAGTTTTCAGTCAATTTTAAAAATTGTTGGTTTAACATATCGAACCATTTGATATTAAACAATTCATAATGAGAAAATTAACGAGCGTCATTTTTACGTTTTTACGCAGCGTTAAGTATGGTATCGTCAGTGGAAGCCGTTTTCTTATTGAAGGAATAACTGTACGCAAACTTATTAATGCTAACCGTACTAACTGATGGAATTAACCGGTATAAATAAACCGGAACATTAGAAAACGGGAAATGCAACAAAAAATGCGTTTTCCTTTCCATACCAGTAGAAATTCCTTAAGGTCGATGTTTCGTATTTGTTCGTCACTCACTTTCGTGTTTCCATCGTAATAGGATAGCATTTTAGTTAAGGAGGTTCACCGACAGTTATAGTAATTCAAGCTTCATATCTATCTGTATCTATGTACGTCTACGTGCAGGCAATCTTTTCCTATCGTTGGCACTTCAGGTTCTTGTATGGTCAAATCACAGTCCAATGGATTGTCCATTAATTTTCATATGAGGCCGATGTTACTTGAAATTAATTCAATATCATCAACTGTTGTTAAACAATTTTTTTTTCTTATAATTTGTGCATTGTTTGTAAGCGAGCTTATTAATTACAAGTTCTTCTAGAACACAGCATAAAACGAAGGAATAGAGATAAATATTAAGAAGTTGAAGTTTCTCTCAACATATATTATTTTGACAATTTCGTGAAAAATAAATTGTTAAGTTGACAATTGTAAATGATTAAGGAAGAAGTGATTTGTACGATTCTCTCCATTTAAAACAAATTGTCTAGTAACGTAGCTCCAAGGGAAATTATTCCTTTTTTTTTTTTTATGGAATTTAATAAATTTAACAAAGCAACAAACTCTTATCAAAGGGTTTTTATCAACGTACATTGCTCACAAAAGTATTTAAAGAAAATCTTTGAATGAAAAACCAATTCTCGCGAAATAGCTAATGTGATTAATCTCCACCTGTTAATTGTAAAAAAATTAATCATTGCAAGATAACACTAGACAAAGAAACTCGATTTAAAAGAAGCAATCAGCGACTTGCGCGATCGCTACGTCGAAGCGAATTATCTCGTAGCATTAAAAGCCACTTAACACGCGCGGTCGGTTTCATTATAATGTACAATGTGCATACATATCCGCTTGCGCGTCGAGATGATCTTCAGCCTCTGCGTATCAGGTATTTATAAATGGATAAGCCTCTGACATTTTATCTGACGACCTGACCACTTCTCTCGTCTCCTCTGGCTTCTTGTTCCGAATTTCGTGCATGCTACCTCTGTCGGCTCATTCGCTCTGCGGCCTTTTCGTGTTCGTTTCTCCTTTGCTCGAGCGTGTTATCGTGGCCTTCGAGGAAACGACGACCGATTTCATTCCACGCGTCATTGTCTTATCACTTGTCCATAAGCTCGACGACAGACTAAAGAAGGAATGTTGGAATAGCGACTTATGTGCTGGAGAAAGTGTCGACGCGAAAAATCCCTCGATGTCTCTCTTCGTTCGACCATAGGAGGATGTGTATATATATATATCGGCTTCGCGGTCAAACGGGCTTCGATTTGGGATGGCTCGAGGCTTTTTACAACAGGAGAACAGGAGGAGAAACGGGGTTGACTCTCGCGAGGGTTGTTTTTCTGCCGCGGTCTCCAATCTTTTGTTATTGATTTCTTATCGGCCCCCGAATTACTTCTTCGATCTTGCGATTATTTTCGAAGAACATTTCTTCGCGTGAGAGTTTCTTTCAGAAGCCAGAAGCATTGATCGAGTCTACTTCTTGCCAGTTTTCCTAATGCACGATTTAACGTTCAGTTCTCGAGAAGTGAATTGCTTATTTGGATAAGTATATCTTTCCCTTCATTCAGATGGTTGGGATCTATATATATATATATATTATTTTGCAGTACATTATTCATTGTACATTCTCAATCAAATTATAATTTCTTTACAGATATATACGATGTATCTGATCAACGTATTTCAAGCTTATCGACATTGAAGATGAAGTATCCCCCGTTTCGAATACAATAATTACCAAATAAGTGTACAGAATGGATATTTATTTCAGACATCGAGCCAATGAAAACGCCATTACAATTTATTTCTCAAGCTGTAGACAATTTGAAACGATCCCGAACTGAAGAAACTTTCTCTCAATTTCATGTTTCAATTTCATTCCAACAACATCGACAGTTTACCCATAGCCTTATGCGTCAGTATATACCTAACCTTCCTCGTTACTAGTAAGTCTAAAATTACCTAAACAAATTACAGAGCATGAAACAAGTATATATATGCGTACATGTCCAACATTGGAAAGACTGGAGTGACACATTAACGGTGACAAACAGGGAGTTGCGGCGCGCCGGTGGCAGATATTGCAACACGTGGGAATATGCGCGCGCGACGGGGGTGGTTGGCGCTGGCGCTGTCAGCCATCATCGGCAGAGATCGATAACCCGGGATTGGTGTGCGTGCACACGTTCGCGGCGTCGAAGGGAACACGAAAAAAAAGGTCGAAGGAAAAACGAAGAAGGAGACGCGCCGTAAAAAGACATCATAAATCGCGGCGGCCGATTCGCGACACCCCCTCTCGCCACGCAACCCTCTCGTTCACCATACGATCCTGGCCGTAGTGAGACGGCCGGTTGCTTAAGTGGCCGATCCCTTCCTGTTCAAGGTCCCTCGCCTGTCTCCTCAGGTGTTCGCCCGTCGAAAGTCTGCCCGAGAAAAAGATGCTCGCGGAGGTTTTTATCGGCTCCTTTCGAGGGACGAAGCGTCGCCGTTGCCCGCCACCCTACCAGGCGAGCATCCGCCGATGGAGCTCGCCTCTTGCGGCCGACGTATACAGCTACTGGAAGGGGACCACGAACTGGCATGCGCCTCGACGACCAGCAGGGTGAAACCACCCTTGCGGTTCCAAGAGAGCTTCTGCGGTATCGACCACCGGGCCGCCATGTTTGCGGTCTCGCGTAAACATGGTCGCTGAATTGGACGTCGGTATTCTTATTTTTCACGGTGGTCTCATCTTCAAAATCCTTGATCTTTGATCGCGAGCTTTCGCGACGTTTGACAACGGCGTTTGTTTTCCGAGTTTTTGGGAATTGTATAGACACGCGAATGGGAAAAAACGTTTCAATTGTTACGTTAGGCTGAAGTAATTAGGTACGATATAGGGTACTTATTGTTGGATATACAACTGTGGAAGATGTTTAATTGTTTTAAGAGGATTTACTCGTAGATTTGAGTTCGTAGGACAGGGGGGGTTTTGAATTGATATTTGGGAAAGATTTTGAGCAGTTTCTGAATGACGAGAGCGCGCGAGTGAAAACTTGAATCTTAATCTTATCTGCAGATCCATTGAAAGGCAGACGAGAAGAAGGCGAGGATTATTGGAAACTAATACGACAAGGAGGTTCGCCGATGGCATTACCTTTCGAACAGGATTACAGGATCATTCGTAGGAGTAGTGGCCCTCCAACAAAAAGATACTTCGACATTGTTAAAACAATTGTAACTCGACAAATTAATACTCAGTAGCTCCATAATCTTTTAATAATTATATTATCACCGATGCAAACGATACTCTTATCACGTTAAAAACATCCACACGAAACCGCCTTGAATATAACAGTAAATTCACCAATGTAAATAATAAAATTAACAAAATAAAAAATCTTCGACCTAAACATCCTAACTTGATATATTCCCAGTAGCAACAATAATTAATGTCAATACGTAAATAACGTAAAATTTATAAAAAAGCCACCACGAAGATATCGCGTATGCGACCACCTACCAACAATCTCTCTACTGTCTCTCTCTCTCTCTCTCTCTCTCCTTCTTTTCGAGCTAAAAAAAAAAAGTTATTAAAAAAACCGCAATTAATTCCTCCGTTCCCCAGCGATTCCAGCATGTGTTTCACGCTCGATCGGCCGAAGACGCGGTCGTCGTAAGATAAACGACGACAAATATCTTGAGAGAACTTGGAGTATCGAGAGCTCATCAAACGAACGGGGGTGCGTATCGACGAGTTCGATAGCCAATAAATACAGGGTGCTCGACGATCGGGAATAGGAATTCCCGATTGGTTCGCGGAACCGGGATGCATACGCGTACTAGAGGTTCCGTTTCTCGTGGTCGACCAGCGGGAGTAATCGATAAATCGAACGCGACCGCTCTCGCACGCCCGGTGGAAACTCGACCGGAAACGGAGCAGGCTGTCATCGTTTCGAGAAGGTCTGGCCAATATTTTCGATAATCGTTCCTATCGGTTTTCAATGGCTCGTGCACGGACGCCACACCAGGAAATAAATTCAGCCGCGCCTCGAGAGCGGCATGGCAAATCAGACGATGTGTGTTACCTTTCGTCTGATGCCTTACGGTTTGCACGAGTTCGCACACTTTGTATTTATTGGAAAACAAGGGCGGTTCGGTAGCAGGATAACACGAGATCGTAGGGGGTAATTTTCAACCCCCAAGGAGGGTGGCTGCTCCCGTTAGATTCATTCAACGAGTCACGAAACAGTCATCGACTGGTTCGCTGCTTTATACGTCCTGCTCCCTTGCAGGGAGTTTCGCGCAGCTGGCTTCTGAACATTGCCGGCTACAGGTGGTCCGATCCTGATGGTGGAGGGAAACCCTACGAGGATTGTGTGTGTGTGTGTGTGTACCTCTAATATGTGTTCCGTCATTGTGTGGTCACTTGCAACAAAAGAATAAGTTATAGAAACAATTTAGTCAAGATTGGATATTTTCTTTCAGGTTTTTTTTACATTTCAGAAGAGATAATCGCAACGTGTAGTTGCAACACGCTATTTTTCACACGTATCTATCTACAAGAACGAAAACAATAAAGAAAGAAAGATGCGTTTGCTTTTAATACAATGACAAATGTATATTGATGTTCTTCTAAAGAAGAATGTACTTATATCCACTGATCGAGGTTTGAAATCTTATCGTTTTCCCCGTGTAAGTGAATTTAGTAGATAATCTACCTAAATTCTACCAAGAAATAGTGAAAAAAATAATACATATAATGATCCTTTCGAATTCTGATATCTACACTTTGACTACAAATTACAATTTGGAATTTCACTTTAAAATCGCATAGAAGTCCGATCTTCATTTCCTACAAATCCCAAGAAAGGTAACTGACGTCGTTCAGTTAAAATCGGATTATTTGACACGGACGAAGATCTATTCGAATTAATTTTTTTAAATGAAAATAACGTTGCACGAGCATCGAGCATCGACCATCTCAACCTCTGGCATCCACCGTGAACGTAGCTCGAAGGAAAACAGCGTCGATCCGGCATCGTTTTCGAGGATCTAAGAACCGATGACGGGAAACTAATGTTCCTTTGATCTTAAAAAGCAAACGAGAAATGCCAAACAGATTAAATGACGGTAAGGAGGTGGCTTGTACACGTTGCCGTGATATTAGAGAAGTATCAACATCGCGGGTGTTTATTCTCGTTCGCTTCAATGAATTAATGTTCGATCATGACGTGGCATCGCGAACGGAAGGGCGAGCCACCTCCAAATAAATGCGAATAAGTGGCAGAAAGGGGTGGGAACGGCGCCATTCATGGAAAGAAATGGGTTAGAACAGAAGAGACACGCGACTATTAGGAACCTAGAAGCTTCGAACAACGAGTCTGACCGTGATTTCGATCGGTGCCATGGTTACATACGGATCGATATTGTTAAACATTTAAAGTTTCGTAGAGTCAACGATGAGACAACGATACTTATATGTTTTTATTAAATTTATCGACATCAACGATCGTGTATTATTATTATTATTATTATACTTTGATACAGTTTATTTTTATACTGGACAATAGATAAATGTTGTAAAAGAAATGTGTAGTTGATAAATGAGAGTGTAATCCTTTATAATTTTTGTTGCATTTGTTAAATACGCGTTAAGTGTGCTAATGTTGGTGGTAATTTTTTGTCAGACATGCAAACTTGAATATAATTTACTTTTACGCAAATTATTTGTAAATGTTGTGACTAGTAATAATAATGAGACTGTAGTTCTATTATATTATTCGCTAATATTATATTATATTATTTGTTAAATACGTTGATATCTATTCTTTACCTGTTTTTTTTTATCGGATGTTCTGACTCTGCATAATTTGATTTTTCACTGAGTGACAAATGTTTGTAAATTTTGTACGATTAATAAAAATGACGGGAGGGAGGCGACGAGGGCATTTTGCAAAATTGCAGACGGGAGGTGGGTCTAACGATGCAGATGCTCGTTCGTTATGGCCATTGCAGTTTTGTACGCTTGGCAACGACGTTTGCAACAAATCGTTGTAAACAAAGTAAAGTTTGCAATTACACAGGAAAACAGAAGGTACAGCGATGTATTACCGATAAGCTGGCCGCGTTACATTTGTAAAGTTCACCTACTCGACGCGTGCTAACCTGATACGCGGTGCGACATTTTGTATTTTAAAAAAAAGCTCAATTATCGGGCCGCGTGATTGTTCGACCCGCTTTCATTAACCTCTCACTCGATAATACAATTTATTGGAGCCCGATTGCGAGGGAGAAAGCCTCCTGCATTAATTATAATAACCTGCCGCTCGATATTCATTAAATGCACACGTTTTTCATATTAAAAATTGAATAAATTGTACGCTCATGTTAAAATATCGTGATGAACAAGTGAAAGTATTATTAACAACATATTTAAAGAATGATAAGAGCGATAAATGTAAGTAGGCAATAAACATAAATGGAATGTTAGATCACTTGATTTTTTGGTGCTCCAAAATTTTGTGTAATTAAGAGTAAATATTCTTTTCAAAGTTAATTTAAAACACAAAAAAAAAAAAAAAAAGAAAGGAAAAAAGAGAAAAGACAATGATTTTAATTACAGAGTCACTGTGTGTATCAATATTTTATAATTTATATTTAAGTATACGTACGTATAATTCAATGAAATATAATTTCATGCCACAGCAACTCAAAGACATTGGCATCAAAACGTAATTTAATTATTAAAAATATATTTTTCCATCATTCACACGGAGAAAACAGTGATTTTAACATAAATAATAAAATATCCGTATAACTAAATGAAAAGTTGATATTTTTGAACAGCGACATAATTTAATTTTACCCACGAAAAAACACATTCTATCTACGTTAAATGAAATCCATATGAATTATCCACATGAATTATCACATCGAAAGGTTACACATTTCTTGAATGTTTCTTACGCGTGCATTATTTCATAATAATCTCTTTCATCGTTATTCGTGCACCCGACTATACACACGTGCGTGCTACGTATAAAGGAACCCATTCATCTTGCCTCTCCCGTTGTCAATGACCATTTTTTGCTTACAGATATTGGATAAGTGACAGCGTGAGGTAACAGGGACGTATGCGGCGTGAAGAAGCTGGTGTCTGGTGACGAGGCGTAGTTGTTGCGAACATTAATTAGGGTGGAACAATAGAGAACGAGAATTTTTATCAGGGAAGCATCAGTTAAAGGAGATCGAGGCGTGGGAGTAGCATTACGTGCGACGCCGGCAAAATCGAATGTTCTCCAATGAATGAACGGACCGTATCGCTAGTGCTTTCTTTTTTTCTTTTTTCTTTGCTCCGTCATTTTTCTTCACGTAGGAATGTTGCGTTAATTAATCTCCAGTACAATCGTATTTTACGTTTAACCAATATTGGAAGTTATTGTACATTCTTCTCGATCTCTGGTAGATTGCTCGACAATTCTTTTTTTAATAATTTCAGACACCTATTTTAATGTCACATGTAATAAAGTATACGCAATAATGGATCTTCTTTTGCAACAGCATTTTCAGTTTTGAAATTTAATTGTATATAAATTGAACGTGATACGAACGTGCAAGTTGTGAAAAATATTACCTACTTAATTACGGGCTATGAACGTACCGATACAATTAAAACAGACGTTGCGTTTCGATCTTTTTACCTTTAAAGGAGAGCACGTCTCGATTGAATTTTATTCCGGCTTGTAATTTGATTCGATCAATAACAAAAAGTAAAAATTAATATAATTCGTTGCGTGTTGAAGACGATAGGACTTGAAAGGGGTATGAAAGTGTTCTAAGGACAGGAAAGATCGAAGGGCCTGAGGGGCAATGCGTGGCCTTACCAAGGAATCAGCCCCCATAGGGAGTGTTCAAAGGGCCCGACTACTTCTTATGTGTTTCACATATAAATACACATGGCTGCAAGACGCACGTACGCACGCTTTATTGCGTACAGTATCGATTAAGAGTTTGTAAACAGCTGTCTCACACTTAACCATGGCAAATAGTCAAGAAATATATAATCAGTTCGACTAGATAAAAAATTATTCTTCTAATTTCAATGTTCCGCGCATAAAGTTACAATTAAACGCAACATGTACTTGTACGTCGAACTTTCCTCTTGACTTTCTCTCGCATGATACCATATCTTTTAGACCTTTCAATCAAGATATTACATAACAGACATTTTAATTGAAAAATTATTGCAGTAATTTCTTAATTTCCGTATCTTAATTACAACACTGTCACTATTTTAGGTCTACTTCGATGTTCAACATTCTCTCTTGACATTTCATTCGACACCAAATATTAGCCAATCCTATTCAATTATCATTTTCATATTCTATTCCATAGATATTAAATCATAATAATTTATAAATAATTCTGAATTTCTCATTCTCTCAAGTATCGACGCCGATCGATGGACGAACATTATCGATTATTGAATTTTTGCGGCAAAGTGAAGTCCCAACGGACCTGACTTTAACTTTCTGGTTGATTCGCGTCTGAAAGGTTTTAGTCGGCACTGTACGCTTGCACGTGGCACCACCATAATTTCACCACGCTTTGCAGACTGGTTAGGCTCACGCACTGCTGCACGAACGTGAGTTATCGGGGAAGCATGATCTCCGCCTTGCTCCTGTGGCTCCTTTACTCCTTTTTGGTGGCGAGGCCAAAGCCTGACTGCGGTCCAACTGTGCAAGGGACGCATAAACAACGAGTATCCTCGAGGAGACTACGTCAGACGACATCCGTTTCCTCGAAATTATTTTCTCGCGCGCGCGTCCACATGTCTTTTCGTGGAAGTTTTAACTTTAAAGTTACCGGGTCCGATTGAATTCACCTCTTTTATAATTCTAATATACGTGGCTGGTTCTGAACTTCTACTCAGACCCAAGATTCTCTACTTGATCAGCAACGTTTCGAGTCAAAAAGTTGGAAAAAAGTAACAGAGGAGAAAGAGGGTTACTTTTCTTAGACTAAATTCAAATTTTGGAACCCTGAATTTTTAGGGAAAGGCGTGATTGCGCCTAATATTTTAATTGACTCTTTCTACTTAACACGTTGTAATAATAATCCAAAGTTAACAAAGCTGACAATTTAATAACAGTTGATACTTCTTAGGTAATGTTCCCGAATGAATATCTTTCTTCAGATCCCGTAGCATTTTTCTACTTTCGTTGACTATATTTTATTTGACAAACTGTATCCACACTTGAGATCGTTCAATGCTACAAGAATGCAATATATTAATATATGTAATTTCTTCTCACCTTTGAAAATTGTAACACGAGTTAAGTTGAATTGAATGTTGACATTATATTAATTGAATCGAATGTTAACATTATATTTAATTTTCTTCCGATTCTCGCCGAGTTTACTATTTTCCTTAGTCCTTAAATTATTATTTATTACTGAAAAACTTCACAAATTTTTCTCAAACAGAAAGAAACAGAGAGAGAGAAAGAGAGAGAGATCCACAGATCGAAAAACTTTACCAGTATATTGTAATTATGGCCATATAAAATAAATAATAGAAACGAGCGCACATCAAGCGAACGTCTCCATCCCCGGAAAACGCATTTCCATTCACGACAGGTATACGCGACACGCACATTACGTCATCTTATCTATACACGCATTATTAGGGTTGCAGAACGTGTTCGCTGTTCCATTGTGTGACATTGCACGTGGCATTTCGCAGGGTGTGCGTGCTCCATTGCCAAGGGGGACGTTCGCTTGTGGATACGTGACACGCGTATATACGTACGATAAAGGGTGGTAAATTTTGAAACGTTGAACAAAGAAAAAACATGCGAGGCAATAGGAGAACACGAGGCAAAAGAGGGTTGCACGAAGTTGCCTCCGGAACAATGATCTTTTTCAGTGTCACTTTATTCCACCCTAAAGTTGATCAAACGAGGAATGAACTTAAAACACAAATTACTCGACAACAAATGCATTAAAAATAGATGTATCGAAAGATTTGCTTTCTTTAACGTGTCACGTATAAAATTTTCGTGGTAATTATTCGAACGAAAGAAAGTTGAATGTCTGATAGATTATTGGTTTAATAATGAATTTTGGATGTTGATTTACGTTTCTGTGAGACGTACGATTAAATGAGAATGAGTTGGAAGGAGGAAAGGACGAAGTGTTTTATGGAGCTTCGTAAGATAATACTTTAGTGGTCACGTAAAGAGTTCTTTGTGAAGGACGCTTGACCGCATCCGAACAATGGCTCTGAGAACATAGATCAGGGTAGAAATCAGGATCGCAGAAGTCTGCGGGGGTGGATTGGTGGCTTCGTATGAAACCATTATCTTTTTACTATAATCCTGCCGGGTATGTTATAAAAATTGAAATTGTCTATTTACTCGAGTGTTGAATGAACTAATGAATTAATGAACGATTGAAGAAAGAAAGATAGACTGTTCAATAAAATATTTGTCAATTGTCGGTGTCTATTTAAAGGATTCTGAAATGTCGATATTTCACCAAATTATCAACGAGCTTGCTCTATTGTAGAAAAGAATCACAACTACTCAAATACTTTCGTTGTTTATGTAACATTGTTTGACCGATTCACTTGTAAAAATAATTGTTCCGATTTTCACACTTTACTCTGTCATCAATTTATTGTTACAATAGAGTCGTGTGAAAAGTCAAAGTTTATAAGAAATTAATTTCTCCAAATAAAGCAATAAATCTAAATAATTATTTTCAAGAATGATCAGTGAATGAAAGTTACTTGTTGATGATTCATAAATTAATACATATAAATAAATACGTAAAAGTAGCGCGTGTTTCTATTAATTTTTGTGATCTAACACAGATAAGATCAATAGATATTCTTATCAAGAACAACAACAGACTTTACACGAGCGCCAGTCACGAAACGTGGCTGCCGATTAGAAAGGCGATTTAGAGTGCATACGTGAACGAAGAGCCAGTACTATTTAGTTTCTCTGCCAGTTGTTGGTAAATCATGGTTTAGAATCAACCGGAAAGCAGATTGACCGAAGAGGTGGCCAGAGGAGCTAAACGAGCTTAGGACAGCGCTCTGAGGAACGTCTAAAACGCTATACATACCTGGCTGTGTGTGTACACACACGCTATACGTTACTACGAAATTACTACTGACTAGTGGTTTGGTCACTTCTGATTCATCGGGCGTCGATCGCCTCATTCATAAATTTGCATTCATTAGCACCGAATTCTGAGAAACTCGCGTACGAGTTACAAGTTGACAGTGAACAATAAATATGTATACAGATTACTAGATACGTAGATTACTATTACGTGAATTTAGCATTAATTATAAATAATTTTCACGACAATTTTGAAATTAGTGTATAATATACTTTCGAATAAAAATAATATTTTGCAAATGAGATAATGTTTGAATTATAAGCAAGATATTATTTGCTTGCATCAAAGACATTCAGAGACATTAAACACGTTAAATGCTAGAATATTAAATATTGATCTGTTAAGGTTCCTATGATGATAATAATAAGACAAATGTAAATAAACGTGTTTACGAAAGATATGATTGAAAAATGAATGATTTAAAAAATTATTAAAGAAATTTAGAAGAAAAAAAAAATAAGAACAATAAAAAAAAAGAACATTTGGAGGCGCCGGGTATCGATCCCGGTACCTCTCGCATGCTAAGCGAGCGCTCTACCATCTGAGCTACGCCCCCTTCGATTGAAATTTTCTTTTTCACGGTTCTCGATGCAGACATTCAAATTGAATTATTTTTTGCAGTAAAATATTCTCAAAAATAAACTTACTTCTCAACATTGAAGCAATTTTTCTTTATAATTAATCTTTCGTTTGTTCTTCTACAATGCTGCCCGCTTTAATATTATTTAAACTTTAAGTACAAATTACTTTTAAAAAGAAAAAGTTGTTCCTCTGATGATTTGTTTTATAAAGTGCAAAGTATATTTAAAAACATAAAAAAACACTAGCCATGGTTTAAATTAGAGCATGAAATTTCGTTAAAACGATAATGATTTTATGTTACGACATGAATAATTTTATAAAAATTGTAACAACATTTTAGATTAAATTAATGGTCTCCGCTAAGATGTGTTGTTTGCTTCATCCCCCCACTTGTTTCATTTGCTTTCTCATTTGACCACATGGCGCCAGTCTGTTCATAGGATTGCAGAATACTGAAGGAGGATGAACTCCGTGAGTATTCGTCATAGTATAAGTATATATACATATATATACTACACTTGGCGAGATTAATTGAATTTCCAAATGTGTAACCATTTTTTTTCTTGAATATTTTTAATCGAAGTTAAAGACTCTGAGCAACAAGATCACAATTTTTATGAAATATGTCAAATCCTTGTTATATGCAGTATTATACAAAAATAGTTTGCAAGAGATATACTATCAAACGAAGGATAAAAAAAAATAAATATACCCCTTAATATTTCTATTGTCAATTTATACTCCATTAATATTTGGTATTTTTGTTATCCTTCAACTTTTCTTCCCCAGTACTCCATTCTTCACACTTTATTCCAAAAATAATAAGTAAAACTAATCGAACTAATCATACACGACACTTTCACTTACCCTAATTCTCAATTCATTTTTTTTTCCTTTTTCCCTTTGAATTTTAAACGTTGCTTTCCAAGCTCTCTCAGTCTGTCTCGAATTTCCAACTTACCTTTCACCTTTCCTCAACCCTTATTCTCGAAACAGTTTCCGCCTCTTTTTCTTCTCCATCTTTCACGCTCGGGCGGCACAGAGGTCGTTAAAAAAATCACGAATCGAATGGTCTAATACGGGATTACAGCTGGTCGAGGAGAGGTTATCGGGTAGATGGCAAGGGATGAGGCTGTAAGGCTGTAAGGGGGTGGGGTAATCGATCAGGGCCGCACACTCGATATTCCATCGCTTCGATTTCCACTACGGCGGCTCTGTCGGAGTTGCCCGGTCAGTAAATGGACGCAGAACGGTATTGTTTCGCGATAACCATAAACAGCTTTGGCGAACAGCGTTTATCGGATTTCGTGGTGGCCATACCGGAAAGAGAAAGTCGATACAGACTTGGTGAAAGTGTGACCGAGAGAAAGAGGTCCTGTGGAACCTCTGTCGCTCTATGGCAGCCTGTTACGTCAGCAGGCCTCTTTTCCGATAATTTGCCCCTCATTAACGCAAAAGTAAATGCACCCATAGGTGGAGGGGACTGAAGTTTTGGATTTTACGGCATTAAAACGCTTTACGTTCCGCCTCCTTTCGATGGCTGCGGCCCTGCTCACTGTTTGCTCTTATTTTCCGATACCACCATCCACCCCTCTCTTTTTATTCCTTCTTCATCGTTCTATGCCTGTGCTCTCGACCGTTCTCCTTTTCACCTCGTGATTCTCGTTTTGTGCGTTACGCGGCGATTTACCAACGCCATTTGACGATGCATTAGCTCAACAATGTGAAATCAATATCAGCTCGTGATATTATTAGTTCGAAACAATTTGCATGGCGACGATATAAAAAATTAAAAAGCGAAACGCTTCTGTATGGTTAATCTGATAAATTAAAATGATTAAAACGTGACCGTCAGTATTTCTTGTAACAAATTACAACGAAGAGTGAGATTAGAGATAAATGAAAGGGAAAGATATTTTCAGATGTACGATACAATTTTGAAGTAATGGCATTAATCCTCAAATATTTGTAATGTAAAAATAGGCGCTATTTCTGCCGGATTATTGTCTCAAGTAGCCCGTCTGAACCGAGTCGCATCGTTTTAACATCCATACGAAGATTTTTCAGAATATAATTAACAGAATATAAAGAAAAGAAACGATATGAAAGATGTTGAGAGAATTTTTATTATTTCATTGTACATTGAGAGAGAGAGAGAGAGAGAGAGAGAGAGAGAGAGAGAGAGAGAGAGAGAGAAGTGAATTAAAAATCGATCGTTTGTCGATGATCGACTCTATACAATCCCTTTCCACATATAGATGAATAAAAATATTAATTGTCAAAGAATCTTGTTGCAAATTTACAGTACACGTGAATATACGAAATTGTGTGTACTTTTGTGTCAAAGAGATTCACGTTTTCAAAGGAATTTCTGGTGTGTTTGCCATACATAGTTGGCCCAACTTCCTAGCAGCTTTGCAGTTAGGCTAACACCGTTCTACGGTAGGTAGTCTGAGCTGTTGAGTGAACTATCTGTATGTATGTAAACAAGCATAGAACTAACAAATTTGTTACTTCATAGCCACGAGCCGTGTATCGAGTGACCGATACGATGTATTTGCGCACTTTGGACACGATTTATGTACAAGAGATCTCAACAGATTTGCAAGTAGAATTTGCTGATCATGCGTTAAGCTTGCAAAGTTTTAACAACTTCTTTAGCGATTATCGTAGAATGAACAAAAGAGGAACACTACATTAAAATGATCCTTTTATTTGATTTTAGAATTGTAACTCTTCGTTTAGGAAGAGGAAAGAAATTCTATTACTTCATTTTCATTGGAAATATTTGTAAAAATGAAATTAAATTAATGAAGTTAAAAACAAATTTCAAAGTCATTGTAGATTTTCAGTTTGTTGAGTTTTCATTGACAGAACGTTTAGAAGCAAATTAATGAATCTATTATATCGTCATTACATCGTTACAGGAATCGTTTGAACTTAAATCGTTCTTAATGAATATCTTCGAAGACAGCGTAATCTTTTAATCGCGCGTTATTAAAGTACAAAGTAGCAATTGTGTAACGATAAAGTTGCCTCGGCGTTTTAAATTGCTCATTAACCGTTCAACAATAATCACGTCATTTTACAGCTTGTTCCAGCATCGAAGATTCTTCAAAGCGTTGACTCTGTCCTGAATAATGGTCATACATGACGAACCACGCATAAAACTCCTTTCATACGATTCACGTCGAGGATGAAACGTGCACGAGATTACTGGCTGACCTTTCAGTCAGTTCTTGAACGTTTATCGACTTTACATTTCCTCTATAAGAAGAGGAACAGACGAGAAAATACGCAAGAGTCACTTGTTGTGGCTTGTTCATTCGTTCCAGACAGCTTCTTCAGTTACTTATAACACAGTGACCGATGCCAAGTAGGATACTAAATTTCCCGCGTAAATCAAATTTACAATGTTGTGAAGATTCTCGAAACTTTAGAACAACGAAATTAGTTATTCTAAGTTACTAAGTTAAAATAATTCACGGCGGCGTTTTAGAGCATCGGAGCTTTCGTTCCAAATTCACTTGCGCATTGGTCGCTTCGTTTTTACTGCAATCTCGCTCGAAACGACGAGGCGTGAAAATTTTCGTGGAAATAACCAGAGACTGATCGACGAACAGGTTCAGAGTCACAGGTGAAATTTATCGAACACGTGGCGTTATGTCACGGGAAAGCATTGCCGAGTCAAGTGCACGACTGACCTAAGAACACGCCGTGGAAATAACTTCAGAACCGCCAGCGTAGCTCGCAAACTTCCGTTATTTATAGTGGTAACCTGACCAACTGTCTGTTCTTTGGTGCATTCTGCGGCTAATCGAACCGGGAATCCAACGTTTGAATTTCGACATAATCAACGTTACGATCCCAACGTTCATCCCTTCAATACTCGTATTTGCGTCCGCGGCATTATTCGACCTATTCCGTGTTTCACTCGGCAATTTCCAACAGATTTGTCCGATTACATATTGTGCGCATTGTATTCATCAATGCTGAAAAATTTCGCCATTATCCGCCAGGTGATGATATTTTTGCAGACGAATGAAAATACATCAATAGAATTGGCAATTGAATTGTAAACTGATGTTATTTCCCTGTGCTTTCGAGGAAACGTTTAAAAATTCCACGGATTCAAAAGAACGATCGAAATTTTAAGTTAAGCCTAGATCCTCCTTAAAAACTTCGTTCTAAGGGCGACCCTAACCTACTCTAACGTAAAATTTCACGTTCTTTCCATCCCGCGGTATTCAGCTAGATTGTTCGTAACGTTGCGAGCTGTTCGTTTCGTTTCATCATGATGGACGAGACTGTATCCAAAGTTTTTGGCGGTTCCAACACGCGCCGAAAGAATTTCGGCGTCGTATATTTAGAAAATCGCTTAGTTATTTAAACTCCGGGCTTATCCCAGGCTGTGTTCGCGCTTACACTTGGGCCGTTCCGACCGAATTCTGCAGAACGACTCCGTGCGTCGCGGGATATATAAATTCGCAGGTGGGTTGCATGCCGACGCGTGGATAAATCACGCGATGAGAGATTCAACCGGCAGCTTTGTAAAATAGACTTAACAGGTAATGTAGCACAAATTCTGTGCTCGAATGATGCATAGCACGGGAGGAGCATTAAGAGGCTCGTGATACCTACGTGAAACTGGGTGAATTACTTTGTCTCATTTCGGTGGCTTATCTTATCGGTGGTCCCCCTCGTGAAAGGAAAATGAACGGGAATCTGATAAATGTTTTTACTCGGTCTACAGTCCCGCGTTTCCAATTCATTAATACGCGCGATAGACTTCGTGCTGAACCTCTTTCTTGAAGAGAAATAGCTGGAGAAATGACTTGGTTATTCTAAAGTTATTTAAAATTAATAATTCTAAATTAAAATATTAAAAATTATACAAATATAATTGAAATATTAAAAATTATACAAATATAATTAAAATATTAAAAATTATACAAATTTAATTGAAATATTAAAAATTGTATAAACATAATTGAAATATTAAAAATTGTATAAACATAATTGAAATATTAAAAATTATAGAAATATAATTAAAATATTAAAAATTATACAAATATAATTGAAATATTAAAAATTATACAAACGTAATTAAAATATTAAAAATTATACAAATTTAATTGAAATATTAAAAATTATATAAACATAATTGAAATATTAAAAATTGTATAAACATAATTGAAATATTAAAAATTATAGAAATATAATTAAAATATTAAAAATTATATAAACATAATTGAAATATTAAAAATTATATAAAATAATAGTTGAAATTAAAAATTATATAATTAATAATTCTAAAATTATCTAAGACTCGACTTTCACTGGGTCGCTGGTTTAGTAATATTCTGGAATCTAGGAGCATGTTACGTTTTACTTCTTCCAAAGTGCAATAATACGTAGAAAGAGCATTTTGCAGGATTTTCTTTCGTCGGACCACTGTCTCTCGGACTGCTTTTACGAAATTGAGATCGATAAACTTACACGATGGCAAGAGCAATGTAGTGGTTTGGATGGTTTTTATTTTGATTAAAAGTTTCTCAGTCCAAGAAACTTGTATGTGTATTTTGTATCGATGTTTTCTTTTTTTTTATTAGAACTTGATGTTAATGAATGTTTAACATGAAATTTTGTATCTATCGGAATTATTCTAGAATGAATGAATGAATCAGCGAACGAGTTTTGAAATTGAATTTCGAGTCTCTGTTTCTCTAAGAATAGGGAAATGACATTTTTCAGAAATCATTTGTCACCAAATTAAAGGAGAATTCTATAAAAAAAAAAAGGAGAATATTTCCCAAAAAATTTTGTACTATCATTCGCTAAATTGTCCCTGCATTCCATGATACATCTGAGTGACTAGTTTTTGAGTATCCTCTGAAACGCGTGTGACCACGCGTATAAATATAAATCTTCACTGTTTCAACGGTCTTCCCTAGATATTTGCAAAATCGACCGGTGCGAAATTCTTTCTCACGGCTGACTGTATTCTCAAATTAGAGCTGACGTAGTGTTCCACGTAACGCCTGATCGATGAATTTCCTACGATAAATTATGAATTGCGTCTTCTATGGACTTGATCGTTTCTATAAGATTTGAATCAAATCTATAGAATTTGATCATTCGAACTACTTACGTGCAAAAATTGCTCGTCGCAGAGATAATTCGTTAGAACGAGTCGTGATCGCAACTTTGTAGTAATAAAGCGGAATGAACGTTTAATGCGACGAGAAGCCGCGTGTTCCATTCTACGGGTCAATAAAATCGTTAAATTGAACGTGAACTTCGTTGAAATAACAATTTCCAATTGCATAACACATCTCCGTGCTCGGTTTCGTTCTACGTCGCAAAATTTCGCGGAGCACACTCCACAAGTGTAGACGCAAGTATGCAGTTGCAACTCGATCCCAAGTTTCGCGTTTACGCACATTGTCAACTTCTCCGAATAAAAATAATTCCTCGTCATTAAACTGGCTTATGAACGTAATCAGAAACTGATTTGAATATTTCATTCTCCAGGCCGAACTAACATGCTGATATTTCCCTGTAATTATTAAGTCACAGTACTAACGAGAGTCGACGAGGAATACGTAGAGCTTGTATGTTTATTCAATTCGTGCAAGTCGAGCGACTACATGTGCGCGTACTTGACATTTTCTCGCGAGGATGACGTCAGGCGGAATCGTTTAAATTAGATAGGTCAACGATTGAAGGAAGACGGGGAAAACCTGTCTGTTCCTCGCCGTTTTGTTCGACAGCGTCGGGAATATCGTAATACGGCAACAATATCGCCACGCAACTAAATGACGCGATCATAACAGATTATCTGAGCAACGTCATAAGTCAACTGGGGAGTGCTGGGACCTTCTATCGCACTCAGACAGGATGTAACATTGAACTTAACTGGCTAATAACCTCCGGCTATATCCAATCTATAGACAAACTTTTGATCTTTCGATGCATGAGATTTGCGACGTGTCGAAACGACGACGACTTTTTTTCTTTTTTTTCTTTTGCTTCTACCTGATGTTCGAGCCAGTTGATTCCATTCACGAGCGACATGTCTGACTGTTCGATATGGATCACTTTCGTACCACGTGTAAAAATTGACCAGAGCCAATGCGCGTGGCTCGTCTGACAATGTTGCAGTGAGCCGCGCGTGATCGTGCCCGATATTTATCCTTTTTCATTGCTTCATCTGCGCGTGCAACAATGTGACAGAGAAGCGTTCTGTCTATCTACCCAGGCTCACGTGTAACACGTCTGTTGGTTAAACACTCGTCACGTTTCTCTTGTTAATAAAAAACGACACGCGTGTGGGTACGCTAAGTATGACAGATGACGAGGGGGCCAGCCTCATAAACGATTTGCATGGGACAGAAGCGACGAACGGTGCAACTTCGCAATGAGAAGCGATCGGATCTGGTGGGTCCGATAGAAATGTGGAAACGTGCTTGAGAGGAAAGCCTGGCCGATCGTTTGATCGAATGATTGTTAACGAAATATAAATGTCGTGCCGTACGTGTCATTTTAACACCGTCTGTTAAATGTACGACAGCTTAATACTAAATTTCTTCTGTCGATAAATTCAAAATTCGAAAATGCAAAAATAGGTAGAAGATGACTTTTCTGTTTTTAATCACTACGTTCTTTTCCTCCGCGATAAAACGATTCAAAAGAAAGTGTTGAAAACCTATTGTAAATTCGATCGTTTTCAATCGTTTTGCGCAATCGCAATCTGCACTTTCGTCCCGTTAGTTCACTAAATACCGATTTAACAGTCGGCAGCGCGAAGTCGCGGCGAAAGCGCCTTTTTTCCTCGTTTCGTTGGAAAAAATTGGCAAACAGGCGGATTAGCGTTGGCCAAGCCCTCGTAAAAACTCGATTTCCGCGCGAACAACCGTTCTTCCGGCGATCGGTTTGCCCACCGCCACCCTTTATCCTTTTTCCGGTATTTTTGTCACTCCCCCTTCTCCTTTTTTTTTTGTTTCTCTTCTCTGCTTTTGTTTTTACGTCCGGTGTGGCATCCGAGAGGATCAGCGCTATCGCTTCCGTCGATCGTAATCGCCCGCGATTTAACAAACCGCGAGAAACTCGTCGATGTAAATTCATCTCGCGGCGAACTGGATCGAGAGCCAGCTTCCGGGATCGAATTCTTTTTTTCCTCATTTTTCCCTCCCCTCTATGCACGTGGAACTGTTCCAAACGCCACTTCCGCCCCGTTATATTTATTTTTTCACCCCTCTTGCCCATTTTCATTCCTCGTGCCTTGTCCTCTTATCCTAGTTTCTGTAAAATTCGCGCCACTTGCGGCGATTAAAGTCGCGAATCGTTTAACCGGAAATGTCGCAGCTTTTTTTTCTTTTACACGTTCACCGGTTTACTACGAAGACAATCATTCTTGTTTTTCTTTTTTCTTTCACAATTATTCTGTTTCTTTCGAGAAGAATGATATACAACTCCGTGTTTCTTAAATTATAATTCAAACGTTTCTCCATGGTGGTGACGTTAAATTTAATATCACTAGAAGTATGATCAAAAATATCAGAATGTTTCTCTTTTAAAAATTTACACTGAAACGCCCTAATTTTATTTCGTTTCTAACTAAATAATCTTCACCCTTGATTTATCCTCTTCCACGATCAATCTATCTTTAACCGAACCCAGAAGATCACACGTGTATGATCGATCATGGTTTTAGAACACGTTTATTTTCACACAGCGTAGCGTCTATCGTCTGGCGTTCAGAAATCGTAATGGCGTTTCCTCTGGTCCGATCTTACTACACATCTGATTTAACGCCAATATTTGACGAGGTGAGTTATATTTGTCCAATCGAAGGTAAAATTTGCTGACAGATGATGATACAGCGTGATAACACGGTTAGATCACTGCCTCTCATTGTCGTCGAAATTTACGTTTGGTATTTACGGGCAATTCAGTTAATCAGCATGTTATTAAAAGTAAAATATACTGCCGTCACTCTCAACTGGATGTGACACTTCGATAGTACTCGCTGCACGAGATCAGTCAACGTAGAATCTTGAAATAATGAAATACGATGAATTCCTTCTAATTACAACTTCTATTCTCCGAAACTAAATTATTCTCTAGAGACATTTAATTTAACATAAATTTCTATTGATCGGAACATAAAGACACAAATTTATATAAAATAACGTAATTATTCTTATTGTTCTATCGATAATTTTTCGGCGCAGATGAGACGTGATGCCACGTATATTTAGAAAGATTATACTCTGCTTAAATTCTTCAACTTTTCAGGAAATTCTTCCGAGGATCTGTCACAATCACATTTCATTAATTCATCGTGATCAATTTCTCTGTACGTCATGTGTAATTAAAACGTATGTAGTTACACTTCGTTCGTTAATTCTTGGAACTCCCAATGAAAACACGTTCTCTTAACAATGTAATTAACAGCTGAATTGGGAAGTATTTTCGGGAAATGTGGCGTCAATGAATGGCTTCTTAACCCCGTTTTACGTATGAATGAAGTCTTTAATTAATCAGAGAGCTCGCTGCCACGGTTTATTGACGAATGCAGGTCCTTTCATCCGAAAGTTTGCCAACGCGGCCGACATTCAAATACCGCGAGAGAAAATTTTCTTTAACATTCGCTGCTACGTTTGGACGACTGAAGCGAACTCGATTCTCCTTTTCTTCTCTTCTCTTATTCTTCTTTCACTCGCGAAGAATAAGAACGAACATAAAATTACAACGACGTTCTCGTTCTTGGAGGTTCCTTTCATTGTGCTTTTAATTACACACCCGTTGTGATGATACTCGTCACATTCGTGGCATTGTCATTTTGTTATCGCTCTCAAGAAACTTCTTTGAAATTCATTAAAAGTTTAAAGATCAGTCCGTACACTGAATTTATTGTCGTCTATGCGAAGTGTTAGAGACATTTTTTTTTTCTTGGTATCGAAGTTGCCATTAAAATTGCTACCGAGAACGCGATATTTTCTATTTAATTTCTTCTATTAACCTCGCTGCGTTCTCTTGTCGTTTTTAATTCGAACCTTTAAAAATATTTTAGATCTACAAAAGGATCTGACAAACGAAAGTAAACTGACATTATTGTAAATGACTTTTCTGTTCAATTTCGTGTGAAATATTTTCTTGAAAAAAGGAAAAAATGCAAATCTGTTTTATTTGCCAGAATGAAATCAGGATTGAAATATGAAAATTCGAGGATCGCAGTAGGGTTAAACGAAGATTAATATCATTACGCGAAACGAGCAAGCAATAACAATACCTAAAATATGGAATTGATAATCACTAATTGAATAACTTGCATCTTTGTTAAAGTTCCATTAAATTCTCTGAAACATTCCAACATTTTGCAGCTTTATCTCGGTAAATGCCCAGCGATTTTCTTCCGAGCAATTAATCATATACAATCACCTGTTCCAAATGCACAATAATGGCATCTCTAATCTTCGTTTCAATAATAAATTACCAACGCAATCGTGTTGATGGTAACCAACAATAAATATCGATTGTACGTTCATAGTCTTTTTAACAATGGCTAGATACTCTTTCACTTCATTTCTATTTTATATCTCAGAGATTTTTTTCATTATATTCACCTGCTGAAATCAGATTAAATTTTCAACTAATTCACTCAACGGAAATTATTTTAATAAAATAATTTTAATTTAATTTGATTTTAACAAAATATTTCCCATCTACTATTGTCAAAGCAAAGCAGAGACAAAATTTTCAAGAATCCTTCGCAATAATTTAAAAAGTCTAATGAAATATTATCGACTGAAACAAAGTCTAGACAACATTTTCCAAAAATCCTTCGCGGAAGCTTTGGAATAATTCGACAAGCTTTAATAAAATAGTTCCAACCAACGTCATCGAACGAAACAGGGTCTAGACAGAATTTTCAAGAGTTCCTTGAAATAGCCTTGGAATAATTTAAAAGAGAAGTCTACTAAAATATTTTCCAGCTAACGTCATCCGGCAAGACGAAGCCTGGACAAAATTTTCGAGAGTCTCTCGCAACGATCCTTCGGAATAATTTAAAAAGAGACGTCCAGCGAAATATTATCGAGCAAAACAGAGTGCAAACCAACTTCTAACGAGTTCTTCGCGATAATTCAAAGAAGAAGAAGAAGAAGAACGAAAGAAAGAAAGAAAGAAAGCTTGGTGTACTCACAAAGAACGCAGAACAGGGCCAGTATCCAATGCGTCAGCTCCGCCATCGCGTCGATCGTTTCGAAGCACTGCGATCAAATGAAGATGAAGAAAGAAAAAAAAATAAAAACAAGAAAGGGAAAAAAAAATCGAGGAGAGATGGAAGCGCTGGCGAAACGAAATGAAAAGACGAAAACGTACGTTTACAAGTTCTGTTTTCGATTTGCGTGAAGCGTAACGCTTTCACTTATATTTAGGCGGCACAGCAATAATAGCACCGGTCCACGTTGAGGAAGGGAGCCACTGGAGAAAAGAAGGAAAAGCACGAACGAAGGAACGGCGACGTTCCGCTAGTGGTGTTCAAATCGTTGACAGTCCGCGGGCCAATCGGCAGTGTTCCCCTTCCTTCTTCCGGTACCGAGCCGACCATTCGCGGAACTTCCCTTCGAAGCTGTTTGACTTCAACACTCCGTTGAAAAACGTTTATTTCGTCGGGACAACGTGCGTGTGTCTCTCCAAACTGCGCGCCGATCCTCCTCGACGGAGAGTAATGATCCAAGATCATTAATCGAACTCTTATCTCGATTCCACTGATAAGAAATCTGTTACGTTATGTTTGCGTGTCATTTGTGACGTGTCGGCGAGAGGAAATGAAGTTTCAAGTTTACTGTGGCACTAAAGGGATGTTATTTGTGAGAGTCGAAAACTTTGCGTCTTACACGCATTATATCTATATACTACGATTTTCAATGGGTTTTCAAAATGTATAAAGTAGATTGATTGTCATGTGAATTCTCACTCAATAATCTTATCTTGATAGTACTGCATCAGACAGCATTGAGATAAGAGAGTCGTTGTATTTTAAACGAATTACGCGATGTGATAAAAAATGACATTGAAATTAATCGTGAAGCTGAAAGAGTGACAAGAACATTTAATTATTAAATTCAAAATCTCGGAGATTTAACTTGCACTTGCGGTCCAAGTTAGTATAAATGAGATTGAAGACACATAAAATCAGTTTATAATAATCGAAGGAAGCACTGCACGTGGAACGTACGCTTTTCGACGACCAAACAAAATTGAATCGGGCAATCCTCTGACATTGGAGAACAATTCCGTTCTTTTTAGTTAAAAGAAACACTGGACATAGTTGGCTCGTGAAAATATTGCGAAGGTATTATATATATTCACTTCAATGTTGCATGGGACTGTTTTTTAAAACGATAAAACTATACGTGTAAAATAATTATTCATACCAATTTTCTCACCAAGTAAAAATTTACAGTAAACGTTTTGTAACTTTCGTACGAATTCTCAGCTTTCAAATTTCGTCACAACATGGTCACAAATGACAGTAGATATTTCGCTTTCGGGAGTTTATCGATTCAACCTCGAAATAATTATTTTTCTAATTCTCCATTCTTGGCTACCGAAATTCCTCTTCGACGATCTCTCTTATATTCATTCAACGCAATAGATCGAGTCACATTTTCGAACAAACACGTCCGAATACTTTCAAGACTAAAGAGGACAGAATGACAGACGCCACTGATAAAAAAACAAACGTCCGTGTTCACGCACTTGGAACTCGTTTACGGTCGAACAGCGAACCTCCCTCGCCGCCGAGGGAAAGTTGGCCGTGAGGCACTCGTCAACATCCACGCGAACTGCGTGCACTCGCACGAGCAGTCGAAGATCCCGACGACGGGGATTGTCAAGCGTGTTCACACAATCTCTACGCAGACATATCTCGCGGTTTCGCGCGTGGAACGCGGCGTGTTTGAACAACGGAGAAACGAAAGGCAGCAGGGCGACTGGTTCACTCTCTAATCCTCTGTCTCGCTGCCGGTCGTCTCCTCCGTCCGCCTCCGCGTCTTCCTCCACCGCCGCCAACTCCACTGACACCGACGTCGGTGTCGTCGTCGACGAACTCTTCCCCTTCTACTCAACCAGCTTGTTCCCGTCTTCGCGTGTCGCCGAGGATACGCGATATTTTTGTATCGCCGTCGCGGAGGCGGTCGCCGCAGGTCTACGCGGTGAACGAGGCCTCGAAGAACGGACGAAGTACGAACCCCCTTTGTTACCCTTTCCGAATGCTGAGTCTGTCACTGACGATGGCCTTTGAACTTTCTCCTTTTTTTTTCTCTCTCTCTCTTCTTTTTACCATCATCTCTTTTGAAGACGACGAAGGAGTAGGTTAGGGGTGAATCGAGTTACGAGACGGGGGTGGAGTTTTTAATAGGCGACAGTCTCTCGCTGGAGAACGTTTTCGTTTCCGGTCGACATTTTGACAATCTCCTTTGAAAGCTCTGTCCGATCAGACAGGTAGCTGGAAAATTGTCGTAGAATTTGTAACAAGTTTGTCAGTCGGGGAATTGATAATTGATGATAGAACTGTTACGTTTCTTGTATTTCAATGTACAAAGTGGCTCGTAGTCGAGCTGCGTAACGCGCTGTATTGTACACGAATTTCCAATTGGCTAATAATTAGCCAAGCAACCAAGCGTCCTGTACACGGGTCATTTCTGATTGGTTATTAACAGTTAGCCGGCGGCATGACCATTAGGAGGATTCGGTCGGCCATCAAAGGGATTTGTTACTACGATGTCAATGGACATTCTCCATTCCCCATGGCCCTAATTAGCGCGCGAAGCAGCTGCGCCTGATTTGCATTATCGAACAATAATTCTACTCGACTTCTACTTGAAATCTCCGATTCAGCTACGTAAGAGTACGCAGCTTCGTGCGCAAATATCGTCTGTATTCGTCCTTTAAACGTCAAACGCAAATTTTTCCACGCAAAACAGAAGAAATTGTAATGTCTACACGCTTGCACTTATCTTTCGACGTTGAGTCAGAGATTTCACATGCTGAGAAAGCAAGCGTCGTATTTAGTATTCCATGCGGGAATGTGGGACAAAGACAAAGAGACAAGGATCAGAGTTTTCCATCTTTGTTAAAAGCCGAGTGCAGAGATCTCCAGATGAAAAATTAAATTTACATTTTAATGAGAAATTAATTTACACGAAATGACGCGGAGGATTGTGATCAGCAACGAGATTGTGATTAAAGTATTATCATCATTTATTTATTTCATTGATTCATGACAAAGTAATAATCACATAAAGCTGTTAAAAGTAAAACCCCCGGTTATCACTAAATCGTGTATTGTATTTACAAGTTATTAATTAATTATAGTTCGCGCGCGCGCGCGACGCGCGACGCGCTCATCATCGTTTCACATTTTAATTTTATTATTTACTTCTTTTTTTTTTTCTTTTCTTTTCTTTCCTCTCGTTCGCCTGCTCTCCTCTCCTCACTCCCCCGACCAACGATAAATATATAATATATATAATTTTTGTTTCTTTTACATCATTTTACCGGCGTCTCTGTCTGTTATCGCTTTGCTTACAAAAATTAGATAAGTAAAGCTAAAAAACTGTTTTTTTCTTTCTATCTTCTCTTCTTCGCTATCTTTCTCGATTCTTTGACAAAAGCGCACGTAGAAATTGTCGCTCGTTTTTTTTTTTTATTTCATTATTTTTTTCTTTTTTTCTTTTTTCGCTCACTCTCGCTGCTCACGCTATCAATCATTTTCATACAATCATTCTCTCACTCTCTCTCTCTTTCTCTAACCCCCTTTTTTTCTGTGGCGTAAGAAACGATATTATTGGTACCCAAAACCCCATTTTAATGAAAATCCTTCAAATAAAATACTCTAGTTAACAATAAATTATTAAATATCTATTCACAAATATATGTATAGGCTAATTATCGTTTGTTACTATCTTCATCACCGTCGAATCTATCCTCGTCCATCGCCATACTAAATTATCGGCACTCTTTCGTTACTATTATACGTACAACTTTTTCTTTCTTCTTTTCTTTTTTTCTTTACACAGGACAACGGACTACTATGGTTTTCCTGTCGTTTCTTTTTTTTTTTCTTTTGCCTGTAAGTATAATATATACATATATATATATTTGTATGTGTGTGTGTATATATATATATATATTAGCAGCAAAATAGAATTGTTTTGTTCGATCCATTCACTCTTACAGAAACGGAGGAAAACGAAGATTACCGCTCGCTGAATTTTAGGTGAACTCGTTCACGCGCTAGAAGACACTGAAAAGTTTCGTCGGTCTGTCTCTTGTTACCACACTCTGTCGAAACGATACTCCCCCTCGAGAATTCAAATTTCTATAATTTCTATAATCGTTCGTTGTTCTTCACCCGTTCTTTCGTCAAATTACGTCAATTGTCAAATCTGAATAAATAACGTCGCAATAACACGATTTCTTCAGCAATCGGGTCTGTAACAAATCTAAATAAATAACTGTGTTTTTATTTTGGATAAAAATTGCGAAGATTTTGAAAATAAAATCTTTCTTCTAGGATAAAACTCTGTTTAAAGAGGAAGGAGTTTCGAACGAAATCGCTTCGGAAATTGTCGGTAACAATGAACGTCCACGAACGAATGACAATTGCAACTACGTTAAGGGTTAATGAATCTCTCAGAAACGCGTGTAACGTACGAGGACTTAACAATCGAGACGTCTGTCTCTCCCTCGTCAATTCTCGCGTTATTAAGCATTTTGTTAAAAAAAAAAGAAAAAGAAAAAAAAAGAAAAAAACATACGCAAACACGTGTACCTCTGTGTATATGAGTGTAAATTCTATGGTGTCTTGCTTCCGTTCCGGGGATGAACGCTCGAAAAGGATGAACTTCCTCGAGCGGCCATCCGAACTTCGAGGAACGAGAAAGGCAAGAGGCGTAAAATATCATTATGTAGTAATATATTAAGTAACTTTCTGGCCGTCTTAGTCATCGACTCGCTGATTGTTTGGAAAGCGGACGCGGGAAATTCCTCGACAAACAAAGGTATTTCCTGCCCACTCTGCGCTGCGTTCAACTGCGGATAAAACGGCAGTCGATATTCGTGAAAAGATCGTCTCGTTCGTTCTCGCCGCGCTCGTTCGCGTTCTCGTTATAAAAATACGCTCTGTAGTCGTCCATCTCGACAACTGTCTTTTCACGAAGGGACAGAAAGGCGTGATTTCTGAAAGAGGAGGACAAGAATCGCTCGCGAAGTTTTTCAGCAGGATGATGCGGGCAGTGTTTTGAACCTCGATGTTCTTTGCGTGTTTCGTGCGAATCGGAGTAGAAATTTCAAACGTTTGCGAGCGTGTGCCCCCTTTGTCAGGAATCGGATGATTTTTCTATCTGACGCTATGAATTAACGCCGTAAGTCTTCGCAAAAGAAACAAATTCGAAAGTTTTATCATTCCGTATAATTTCATCGGAACATTATGAAATTCGAGTGAAAGTTTAATTATCGAATTACTAACGTTTGGATTCATTTTATTATAAAACGAAACTCTCACAGAACAGAACTGGTTCTCCTCCGGATGATCAAGACCATCTTTCCAAGAACACTGCTCGTTAGTCACGCAACGTGAGGACGCATTTCCGACTCGAGATCGAAACGCGTCTTGACGATTCGAATTTACAGTAGTATCTCTCACATAGCTCCACTCTCACACACACATGCATTCTCTCTCTCTCTCTCTCTCTCTTTCTCCTCTTGCGCACATTCGTTGCAAAGCCTATACAATTACATAGTCAGTAACCTCTATATAACTTTGCTTCTACGCCTCGTACACCCCGTATAGAATATGACTTTCTTCTTTTTACTTTTCTCCTTTGAAATCTCTTCATCTATGTACACTTCTAGTTTATCGGTTGCTACGACGTTCGCTAAACTACCGCGCGCGACCCATCTCGCGCGTCGCTTTTACGCTTTTCCCCTTTTCGTTGGAAATCGCGAGCAACATCCACCCTCTCGTTGATCGTTCAACCCTCTGACGAAGCCTGGATCAATCCTCGATCGCGACAGATTTGTTTTTAAATAACAATCGTGTGAATTTCACGCAGGGGACGTTGAGTCGGTCACATCCAATTTTTATGAATCTTTCGATCGTACAACGTAAGGATAAAGGTAAATTTAATGAATGACCGACTTTCACGAATAACAATAAATTTTCAATTCGTAGAGTTGATTGTTTCATCCTTAATTGAACGTTTCGTTCTATCCATTCAATTTGATATATTTAATCATCGTTTCGTAAAACGTAGCTTCATTTAAAAGATAAAAAAACGTAGCATTGTATCATTCCATTGAAACGTGCAGGCGTAGGAAACGCCTTTTCATGCTTTCATAAAATTTTCAAAAACACTCGACGACGATTCAGACTTTTCTGGACGAGGGCTGATACGGCGATACGATACGTAGGAATTTGGCTCGCGATTTTTCTATACGTTCAACACACACAAGGAAAAAAATAAGAGACCCGCACGGGTACGCTTGCACCGAAGACTACTGATCGAAGGCTGCACGTTGATCACTGTGCACGTGGAACACGATTTCGATGGCCGAAAGTCTTCCAGTAGACGAGCATTCGATGAAGTGGATGAACGCGAGAATCGATGCAACGGCGATTGGCTAGTTCGCGTATTTTTCAAAAAATTTAAAAAACAATGTTACTGCGATACAGAGGTGTTTTAATTCTCAATTAACTTCGGTTAACGCCAGCTCCTTTACTCAGAGGTGACGTTCGTCGCGTTTATAAAAATATCAATTGGTGATAAACGTCCGCGGCCCAGTGACTGCGAATTTATTTCATTTCGCGCAGAGATGAGAGGACAGCTGGCGAAAGGCCGTTTCGTTCTATGACGATCGATCTGCGAAAGTTGAGTTTTCGTAAAATATAAACGGCAAAAGAAATGGAATATTTACGGAGTGTTCAGCAGCCACTTTCTCATCTCTGTACGTGATATTTATATTTCGCTGTTCGAAGGGCAACACTCTGATCGATATATTCCTCTTGACCTTTGACGGGGTGGTTTTTGATTTTTTTTTTTTTTAAAGACAAGGTACAGCTCCTCGAAGAAACGAAATCCGATCCCTGGACCTCGTGGATGATTACGGTGGCAGCATTTATAATTGATGGATAATTGACTCTGTTTCGCGAGAGCATTTCGTATCGATCGATGAAAGAACTTCTTGTTTAAAATTCATTGCAGCCGCGAGCAAACAAACTGAGCGAATGAAATTGAAAATTAATTCAGCTATTTACCCCAGTCCACCCTTTTAATATTTAATAACAAATATTAAGGGAGAATATTTTCACGACGAAAAGAGCAAAGGAAGGAAGGATTAAACGTGTAAGAAGAAAGCAAGTTGATTCTTCCATCGTGTTCCCTCTCGCGGTTCACGTCGTCGTTGAACGCGTTCGAAAACCATGGAATCTTGTCGGAACGTTTCTTCGTAACGTCTATTCTTTCCTCATACTCGGGTATTCTTTCCTCATATTAAGATTCAAACTAGGGATTTCCGTGGAAAAGTTTCGGCCGAAACTTGCTCCGACGGAAGCATTTGGCGGGTCGCTTTAAAATTCAGCCGAACAAGGGAAACAAAAGGACACGTAAGGAAACTTTTGAACGCAACCCATTTATGCCACGGGCCTCTGTAAACTCACGCAACAGAACTCGGATGTTTCAACAAGGAAAAAAATTCATTCCAAGCATAAATGAACGGGTACGACAAACAGCGAAAATCAGTGACGTCTTTTGATCTTTTTATTTCAAACGTTCGCCGAGGATACGACGACGGTCTATCGAGAGCAAGAATGAAAAAAAAAAAAAAAAAAAAAACGACAAAACGAGAGTCACCCTTCGCGTTAATTGAATACACATCAACAATTTCGAATTTGCCGACAATCCCGCGAATTTGATTTTCGCTCGAAATTGTCGAAGTCTGGTGAAACAAGATCGCGTCGAATTTTCATTGTCGGCGTTTCCCGCCGCCGAGACGATCGAGGTCGCAATGTTGTTATTATTCAAAACAGTAGAAAAAGATAGAAAAAGCCGCGAAGAAAAAGGGCCTCGTGTGTCAATGAGGCTTCGAAATGGTGGCGGGATCGATCGGTGATCGATTTGATCGTCGATTGAAACGAGTATACTGATCTACCGATCGGTCGTCTTGGAGGACTGACTTCTTTTTTTTTCTCTTTTCTTTTTATTCTTAAAAACATTCTTAACGTAGTTATGAAAAAGAAAAAAAAACCGTTCACGAAACACTCAGCAAATTATTACCTATTTCGATCCAACGAATTGTCAACGACTATCTATTAAATAACAATTCACGTGACAGAGAATTTTACCTCTTTTTTCTGTTTTTTTTTTTAATTTTTGCTCCTTGCACGTCGACGTGTCGCGTTCTTTTTTTTCGGAGTAAGCTCGAACAGAAGGAAGAAGGGAAAGAGAAACACCGATTACATACTTTCGTCGTTTGAATCAAACTGGAAGGTTCGGTATACGAATATCTCTTTAAAAAGGTTCAGCTGGTCGGACCATTTTCGCGTCGCGGGCGAGAAAAGAATATGGGCAAAGCATTCAGGCAAACGGTTGAATTTTCATTCTATGCCTCTCTCTCTCTCTCTCTTTCATACACACACACACACACACACACACACACATAGGTATACACATCTATCTCGAAATTCTCTCTTGCATTCGTACCGTTTTCCCTTGCTTTCCTCTCTCTTTCGTTTCTTTCACTCGCTCTTCTTTCTCGCGCGATCCATTTTATATATATATATATATATATATCTTTGTTCATGTACTCTTTCGTTCTTTCTTTTTTTTTTTTTTTTTTTTACGCTATTTACAAACGTACTTGCGTGCGTCTCTGTGCAATTCTCTTTCCGTGTATGTCTCTCCGTGTATATGTATATATTTCTCCGCTTAAATAATGTCCGTTATCGCCACCATACTCTCTCCCTGTCCCCTATTATATCTCGTTTTTACCTAAAATAATTATTTTTAATTATTTTTTTTTTTTTGTTTTCTTTTCTTTAATTGTATTCGCCGCGGGCGACACGTGGATCTCGCGGGCCAATCCACGTCGTCGTTCCGCCTCTCCACTCTCTTTCTCTCTCTCTGCTATTTCCTATTTTGTTCATTTGTTCGTCCATCTGTCTACAGTTCTTTTTTATTTTATCTCACAGACAACAACGCGTCCTCTTTCTCTTTCTTTCTTTCAATTTCCTTAAATCCAGAAACTTGTTCACTACTCCATGTCTTTCCTCTGTGTGTGTGTTCCGTCGCAACGCGTCAATCACTCGAACTGAAATTTCCCTGTTTGATCCTGTTTCTCTGATTAGTCTCTTCCTGACTGGTGTTGTTCTCCTTCGCGCTGCTGCCCTCTCCCTTCCTAGTGGCGGAGGTCTTCCGGTTGTTTCGAGCTAGTTAGAACGGTCTTCTTGCTGCGTCGTTTCTTCGAGGTGTGAGACGATCCCTTTGAATTATAAAGGGGGTGACAACCGGTATAGTGGGTTACCCCTGATGGGAAGCACGTGCGCCTCCGAGTTGAACACCCAGTCGTTCAGATTTATGAGATCGTCGTCGCTGAACAGCAGATAGAGGTACTGAAATAGACAAGAGCATAGATTCAACAATTACATCCTGATCGCTTGCACTATCTATCTATCTATCGATCCTGAGATTCTTTGTAAATTGATTTACAACAGATCGTTACGGATCGTTAAATACAAATTGTAAAGTTAATGTTTAACGCTTTATGGTTTTTCATCCGCGACTCTACAATCTTTCGTGGATTATAATAAGTAAAAGTGAAGAACAATTATATTTCAACTTGGCAACGAATATATCGTATCTGATTTCTCTGTAGTTACGTTCAAAACTTCAATTCACCTAATTCAACAACGCTGTTTTAGAAAATTAATTGCAATCAAGAGACAGTGAGATCATGACCACTGAGATTTTTAACAGCACTTTCATCGACAATTATACTAATTACACTCGCATATGATCATATTGACGTCAGTTTACTTTACAAATAATTGCAATCTGATCCTAATCTACAGCAACTGCTCGACGAACGTTTTTTCCCTAAATGAAAACGTCAATGATAATTCTCGGAGGCTTCACCACCGTGCGAATCGCAAACCGTTTAACAACAGAGCTCGCTTCGAAACAGCAAGCAGTTAATGAGATTTAACCCGAGAGCGTGCAAGTCGCGTAAGAAATTCGTTGCAAGCGAATCGAGCGAGCTGTTAATAAGTTGATCAACTCGCCGCCGTTAATAATTGGCGAATGCAATTTCCTTGGACCTTGTTTCTGATCGTTTAACCGTTTTCGGAACCGTTTTCCCCGTTGGCTGGCGCGTGGAATTCTCGCGCTCCAACCCCTTTAACCGGAAGTTAATGACGCGGCCACCCTCCGCGCCGGATAATGCAACTTTAAACGCGTTGCAAACGCTCGAAAAATGTTTCATCGGCGGTGCGGCTCTCGGCGCGAAGGTTAAATGAAAATTTGTGAATGCCGTGTAACGGCGGGTCTAACGACCGGAGGGAGGTGATGTTCGTTAACGTTTAGGAAAATGGGAACAGATTGTGAGATATCGTGGCGACGAGCACGTTTAGTAGGGATACTTGGTACGTTTAAACTTGAAACCGGAAATATCCCGTGTAAGAGAATGGTCGATTAAAGTGAACGGGGGAGTTGGAAGGATATGATACATTATTTATTTCCGAATCGGCGAATTCGAACTCCTGTGATCGCTGTTTAATCCTGCCAACAGGAATTACACTCGAGTAGATGTTGTTGCTAATGCAAGTACTTCAGTCATCCACGATATAATTATTACTGGGTTTTCATTTCCACGGCACGAATATTTTACTCCTTCGTTGTTTCCAATAAATTTAAACTGAATTTTAAATATCTCTCTGACTCTTTTAATTAATTCTCGTAACCAACGTTCGAAACATTCTGTCGCAGTACAATCGGCAGAGTGGCTCTAGCGTTGGACAAGTAGGGCAAACAAAATTTCTACAGTGTGTACAGGAGGAAATTGACTAAAAGTCAGAGGAAACAGCGGCAGAAATCGCGGTACCTTGAGCGTCTCGGCGAAGAAGTAGCTCTGCTGGACGTCGTCCTGAGGAGGATCGATCACGTAAACATTATGGAGCCCGGTGAAGCCCCCTGGAACGCGACAGTATTTCTCGAGCGCTTGAACAGCCTCCCAGCCCCATTCACGGTATTTCGGATCCTTTGTCAGCCGCCACATCACGAAGTACGACTCGAACGTCTGAAAGGAAAATATTTTACTTGGGAATTTGGCGGACGGCCTGTGTTTGCACCGGCGCGAGTCACGCGAAAAAAACCAAAAAAAAAAAAAAAGAATTGAATGTTTCAGCTTTCATTACCGGCCGAGAAAACACATTCGAGGGAACACCGAAATGCCGAAATTTATATGGTGTTTTTGCGGTGTATAGTTTGAAACAGCGCGCTATTTACGCGTTTTCCTTTTTCAAAATTATATTATATTAGTCGAACGGCAAGATGTCTAGTTAGAAAGCACAAGAAAAATTCCAAGAAAAAGGAGATATCATCTAACTTCAATTACAATATATTTAATGATCTCAGCAGGGTTGATTAAAACAAAATTAAATGCTTCTGACATCTGAAACGATCGACTTTAAATAAAAAAAAAAAAAAAAAAAAACGTCGATGTGTTGTTCGCGGATTTTCGAATTTCTCGACGAACAATTGCGTTGCTCGAGATTTGTATAAACGGAGCTTACCTCTGGTCGAAGAATGTAGTACTTCTCGCCGTTCTTCAAGCTCTTCGCCTCGTTACCCTCGATAAAGTGGAAGGCTTCCGGTCCGAGCTTCGTGTAACTTCGGTCGTAGGATTCGTGGCACGTGTTGGTCAGGCCAGCGGCTATCGTCATGTATCTTTCAGACAATTCGTTCTCGAGGGTTTTCGCCCCCAATGCGAACATACCGCCTGCGAACAAGCGAGACAGTTTCTTAAAAAACACGATTCCACTCTCATCTTATGCCTGAGGGCAACACTGTTCTTATCATTTTTATAACGATTATCAGGGGTACCCGTAATGTCGTTTCTTGATACTGCGCAAAATTTTATTTTATTTTATTCTAATTTGCAATTTATTATATTAGTTTATCAAATTTGACAGTTTAGAGTTTATTAAATTTATATAATATAGATTATATAGTTTATAGTTTATTAATATATAAACCATAAACTTAAATAATATGATTATAATATAAATTTATAGTTTATTAAATTTGATAGTTTTTAGTTTATATAAACTATAAACTTAAATAATATAAATTACAATATATAAATTTATAGTTTATAGTTTATTAATATATAAACTATAATAATATAATTATAATATAAATTTATAGTTTATTAAATTTGATAGTTTATAGTTTATTAATATATAAACTATAAACTTAAATAATATAAATTATAATATATCCTATAATATAAATTTATAGTTTATTAAATTTGAAAAAAAAAAAACGATATTACTTATGAGCACCCCTATTAATTTTGCGAATGGAACAAACTTTCGAGGTAAAAAGAGAAATTCTTGAAATACGTATCATTTGTACATACATACGTTCGTACCGATATAAGAGAATTTTCTTTGGTTTCGTTTGACATCACGGTGATATTTCATTGTTCGAGCAAAGGAACGAAAGAAGTTTCTTTTGCAACTCACCGGCGAAGCACGCCAGATGACCCATTTTGTGCTCGAGCCTGTCGTATTTCAGATCGGACACGTAGAGCAGCTTGCCCTGCGACGTCTTGATCATGTGTTGATCTATGGCGGCGATCGCTTCGTCGTACATTTGCCGGGCTTCGACGTCTTCTTTGCCGGATTGGATCCACGCTTTCAACAGATACTCGTAGAAACTGTCGCCGAGACCTCCCAAAGACATGTGATCTGTGATTCGACAAGAAGAACAGACGTTCGTCAACCTTGACTTGGCTTATTCCCGATTTCTTTATTGCTCCGTCAGTCTCACATACATGTATACTTTTATCGATCCCTTCTTCACTCTTCAAACTTTACGATAATTCTTGTACGACATAAACGAACGATTAGAGGAAGTTCAGAAAATTCTCACGTTCGAAATTTCGTTTCGGAAACAAACAGACGTTACAGGCGATTGTAAATTAATTTATTCCCCCTTCTGTTTCTTTCTCGCTGGACAAATTATTAATCTAATTTATTCATTAAAAGAAAACTGACTTCGAGAAGAGAATTGGAAAAAAAGAAGAACACGACGGAGTCTGCCTCCATTCTCTATTTCTCTGAATGAAAATAATTTAACGAGAACGGCACGGAGAGAGAACTTCTATCCGTGATATTAATATCGTTTCTCCCTGGTACGTCCGCTTAAAAGACAATTAACACAAATCCTAGAGGCAAGATAATAGAAATAACTTGCTTCCATAATAGAGAGAGAGAGAGAAAGAGAGAGAGAGAGAGAGATTCAATTTAACTCTATGCGGCCGGTAATCAGATAAATTCCACCAAGTCCAGAGAGCAAGTTCTCGTTAAGACGACTCTGAGAATCCATCTTGTCGCTACTCTTAAGCTCATTTACACGTTTCAAAAGCGCGCGAGCTGATAAAGAAGCTACTTCGAAAATCCTTGGGATCCCTGTCAACAGGGTTTCCATCGTGATAACAGTCCAGAGATCGCGACGTCGCGGCGCCCATAGCCGGCAAACGGGCCGGCGGATTCATAATTCTCGGGCTTTCCGCCCGAGAGAAACTTTTCATTGAAGTAGAAAACAATGCGCCGCGGAGATAAAACGGAGAAAGCGTTTCGAGCCACTTTCAGCCAACGTGAACAATTACTTTCCATCAGCAAGCTTTCCCACCCGTATTTACGGATCGATACCATTCGAACAGTTATAGAATACTCGTCGCATTCAAACTCGTCTTTATTCTCTCGAGTACGATCGTTGTTCATTAAAGCAATTGGATTTTCAAAGCGATTAATAACGTCGAGGAGGATGGACAGGGATGGATTGGGTTAAAGGACGCGTTTGTAGGAACTCGAGCGACGTGGAGAACAGTTTTACAACATACAGAGTGTTCATAAAGTGTCTTTGCAATTTCAAAAATTTATTACAAAGGCAAACGAAAGGACAGACAAGTGGAAATTATTACAAAATGAGACGAATATATTCAAGTTTTTTTTTTTTTTTTTTGCCTCGTTTAATACTATACGAGCATCATTAGTTGCACGAAGCACATCAAGACATATTTAACATAATCCCACGTGTGTGTCCATAAAGTGTCTTTGCAATTTCAAAAATTTATTACAAAGGCAATTGACGAGATATCTTGATCAGATTTGTTCCACGTACTCAGTGGTTATCAAGGTTTCTCATCACATCGCATTTCAGGTACCCTGTTGATGAATAAGATACTGTTAAATGAACTTCTTGCAAAATGGCTGCACCTCAAGAGAAGGCACAGCGTGTATCATGGTTTATTGAAACCGAATCGGATCTGAAGACTCAGCGAAACTTCAGAGCTAAGTATGGAAGAGATCCACCGTCACGTTCGTCAATTCGTGCGTGGCACAAGAAATTTACGGAGACAGGGACAGTGAACGACCAAGAACATCTGAGGAAAACATCGATAGTGTAAGAAATCGAGTACTGAAGAAATCGTCCTGATGTGCTTCGTGCAACCAACGGTGCCCATATAGAAGAACTTAAATATATACGTCTCATTTCGTAATAATTTCCACTTATCTGTCCTTTCATTTGCCTTTGTAACAAATTTTTGAAATTGTAACGAGACTTTACGGACACTCTTGTTCGAAAATGAAATGTTCGAGACAGAGTCATCGGTCAGAGATTCGTGTTTTGAAATTATCTTTACATTTCCTGCGAATGCGTCAAGTGTCTACAGTTTATTAAAAATCATCCCCTAATGATGTCAATTTCAAAACACTTGTATCTCCCGGGCATGTGTCGTGAAAATCGTTCATTTCTCTCGCTGAAAATCGACGCTTTATTACGACAACGAACAGCGAAATGGTCGAAGTGTACACCCGGCAGTACGGTTTCTCGGAAAGTATGAAAGGTAGCGGAGTCGTGGCAGTTGCACGCGAATATCCGCGAGGTTTTTGCACGAAGAAGAGGGCTACTCCGACAACTTGTGGAAGAGAGGGCGCGAGGACAAAGTGAGCTCGAGCGGGTTTTACTTTCGCGACTCTTCTCCTTCAAACCTGGCGGTGGCTGTTGCCAACATTTCCGCTTCCCTCCCGGTTACCTCTTTGCTCTCGACGCTCCGTTAGAACCGCGAGGAGACGCGATTACGATCGAAATCAAGCCGAGTCGAGTGGTTTTTAGATGGGATTCCATCGAAGAGGATTTTTTTTCTTTTCTCGATTGATCTACTCATGCCTCGGATATTTCATTCAGCGTTGAACCGACCACATCAATATTTCAAATTTACTTTCTTTGCAATTTTGTCGAAATTCAGACAGAAACATAATTGTACGAATCGACTTGTTCTAATTACTATCATTTAAATTGCAACGTGTCGTTTACATGTAGAACATTCAGAATACAAGGAACGATCGCGGTAGAATTTTTATACACTAGTGGGAAAGTAAGAATAATTTTGTTAGAGCAATTTCCTTTTTTGTTTCAGACATTTCACTTAAGGCTGTGGATTTTTATGCACAAATAAAACATAGAGGAATAATTTTATTAACGATTTCGATGAGAATTTATTTTTCTCGTTTCGAATAATTTCATTTAAGGGATGATTTCCGACAGAGATCGTGAATTTTTATATTAACGGGAAAAGTAAGAACGATTCTCTGTTAGAAACTTCAATGTGAATTTTTGGATTTCTGTGTTTCATTTCAGGAAACGATTTTTATTCATTTACGAGAGATGTAAAGTCTCGTAGGTACATTTCATTTGCAAGAAAAAACCGAGCCAGTTGACGAAACTGGTGTTTTAAAATTCCAAAGATTTTTTACTGAAATATTCACGCGTGCCGTGGAATTGTTCTCTAATAACTTCAATTTCCTACGAATATCAACCTTCAACCCGAGCCCCATTGTCTTTGCCGTTTGAAACACGAAGCCTGCTAAATAAATAGCCTCGCTGAGTTCACTAACAGAAACCCTTGGATGAAACCCTATTATTCTTTCCTTTTTCGCCCCTTTCTCCTTTATACAGTTCTTTTACAGCAGAACTCTAGGAACACCAGAATAATTCCCTTTAGTTTCTAACGGTGTCTCCGGCGAAGGAAGTCCTAGACACACAGTGACAAACTCGAGCACCAGAATTATGGTACTTGAACCCTACAAATCTCGCAGTAACGCGATAAAGATTGCAACAACCGTAAGGTTGTAACTCACTGTGCATGCACGACTCTGAATTCTAATCCACGTTACTTAACAAAACGCGTGTACATCGTTATTCGTAAAATTTCCACGACGTTTTCCACTGAATTTCTCGCGTGTCGATTTTCTTCCCATTATTTTCCCATCAACACGAACGAGTGATACTCGATACAACTGGGCTAATACATGCAGATTAATGCGAGGTATACATCATACCTCGTAATTGGATAGAACAGTAACGATCTCTCTCTCTCTCTCGTTTAGAATAATCAAAATCGTCCTGAACGTTCATGCTGCCGGCAACATCCGCCTAATTTATATTTCCTCGTCATCGATCGGGGTCCATCGCAAACCGCCAATATCAGAAACCGTTGTTCAAAGAACCGAATACAGAGGAAGAGTCTTATTCGCAGCTGCTCGTTCGGCCATTCAGACACCAGAAGGGTAGAATACAAGCGAGCTGGGTAATTAGCTGGCCGAAGTTTCCTCTTGCAGATAGCCTCGCGACGCTCGGGGTTCAATAGAACCATAAATTTCAGAAGACTCGAAGAGTCTGACGGTTGCCCGGATGAACGAAAAGATCCAATGAAAAAGACGAGCGAGTATAAGAGCACGCAGAGAACAACCGAGCGGAAGGAGAAAATAAAATTGATACGACGGTAGTAATAAATGATGGGAGAGGAGGCGAATTGGACGAAGAAAAAGAAAAAAAAAAAAATTCTTCACAGTTCCTCTGAAATATCCTACGTACCAGCAGATTAATCTCCATATGACTGTGTTGAATGTTACGAGTATTCGGCTGTATTTTCGAGTACTTTGTCGAGTGATTTTACTATTAATTTAAAAGGAATGTAAAAGAAAAAATAAATAAATAAATAAATATCCTGTATGCTCGCCACAGTTGTCCACGACTCAACGATTTCTATAGGGTGGCCACTGGAAAAACTGAAGAGTTCGAGAAAGTCATAACTCGTTCATTTTCAATCTTTCTTTCTTTGTTACAATTATATTATATTATATTGAAAGTTTGAAAAAAATATAATAAACTTACATTTTGTTTTGTATCGTTCAGTCTTTCAGTCACCACACGTACTCGAGGCTTGAAACCAACGAATACGAATCCAAAAACAAAGCAAAATGGCATAAAGAGAAAAACGAACGAGTGAAAGGAGAAGAGAAAGTGCGGAGAAACGGGGAAATGAGGATCCGTAGTGATCGGGACGACGATTCGACCAGGACGATGATAAATATTCGTCGAGGATCGTCATCCACCGTACGCGCAACGGGGAAATACAGAAGGTGCGCGAAGTCGGCGGAACAACGGGGCAAGAAGAGGATTTAGCACCCGAGGGGATGCGCGGCATGATAAATGCGATATTCGGGAGGGGTGGGGTGGAAAGGCAGCCACCTCCTTGGAAGGCGACGCGGGCACAAAAGGAAGCTGAGGGGGAGGGGGGGCTGTGGCCGCTTCCTCTCACACCTTTCTCGCTGGTCCCCCATCTCTCTCCCTCCCCCCTGCCCCTCTTCCTCTCGCCCCTCTGTCGCCGTCTATTCCACCGATATAATTGATAGCCGTCAGATTAAAAATCTATTTTGCCCGAAATTCTCCGGGCCGCGGGAAGATTTATTAAATGAAATTACAGTAATAAAGCATCCGGATGCATTTACATCCGACATCCATCGTTACTCCACGTCTCGGGACTCTCCCCCCCCCCCTCCCCCTCTCCCTTCAACTTTGTCTCCTTTCCCCATCGATCCACTCGCTTGTCCTGATCTCGCTATCGGGGAACCGTTCGACGACTCGTAACGGACTCGATTCTTTTTCATGGGATTCTCTCATGGCTCAAGGTTGAAATGAGGTTTCAAAAATTCACGATCGTCGCCGATTTCCGTAATATCGTTGAGTCCCGCTAAGTATGAAATATTAACGAAAATCCTTGAACAACACGAAGAGTGATCTTATTACGATTTATTACAGTGATCAAACGTGGCTGACTATTTCGCTACGCTTCCACTGTGAAAATTGCTGGCGTTTCCCTTACTAGGTGCGTGCGAAATTTATGAAGACGGAATCTGGCACGAGAGAGGAGTAATTAGCCTGGCGTTTTTTGTCAGTAGACCGAGTCGTTGTCGCCGGAATTGACACGGACAATGATTTAAGTAACGGAGATTGCTCGAATACTGTACGACGTCTCTCGAGATTTATTATTGTTATCAAACGGAAACGTGCTCGGCGTGTCGTCGAGCAGAAGTTGGAATTCAATTTCTTTCTAAGAACGATTCTACGAACCGTCGAGCTATGATTATCTTAATTGCTCAACTCGCCAATTAGAAACGTTGGTAATACCAATTAGGTAACTCATCGTTCTTCAGAAATAAATGCATCGTTCACGATGCTTGAAATTAAGTCGAATTTTTGTAATCTTACGTATCGGAAGCTGTTCCGAAGAAAAGTATCACCGATCGAACTCTCGTTTCTCCGACGCGATTGCCAAATACGATCTACTCCGTGTTAATAATAAATATTTTCTATATATTTCTAATGAAAAAAAGAATATAATATTCTAATGTCAATGATAATTTTTATTTTAACAACGACAATAATTTTCTAATAATAAAAAAGAAAAGAACAACTCACGCTGCCCCCATTTTCCGGTCTTCGGATGGATATAGTTCGGGTAGAGCCCTTTCGGTTTCTCCAGATTTTTCAACACTTTCCTCACGTTCTCGACCTTGCTCTTGAAAACTGGATTGCCGGTGATGTCACTGAGGTAGGTGAATTCGAGGTGCATCGTGCCAATCTCGGAGAGGATGCTGCACCCGCTGCTCGCCCAGCCATAATTCTTACTCGCCTGAGGAAGAGACATCATTCCGATTAACGTTGAAGAGTGTAACTCTATCGCGATGGGATTCGATTTTAATCTGGTAGCCATCAATAGCCATTAGTAGCCATTTAATTATTCACGAAATCAATAATTCTCCACGTTCGAATTTTACTATGTATCTGTGTACTAACGTTAAAGAAACGAAAGAAGTGAATCCCGTTGTGAGATTTATCGATCTCGAATTTTTTCATGCCTCAATCTCGCTTTGCTCTTGGATTCAACCGAGCGAAAAATTCTTAATGCTCGGGCTTTCTACAAATAATAATAGAAGAGATTTGATTGGATCAAATTATCCACGGAGATTTGATAGGATACGGGATGTTCTAATTTTCTGACAGTTAAAAAAATTTAATTCGATTAAAAATTCTTTTCTTTTACGGACAAAAGAACTGCTCGAATTTTCTAGTGACTCGCGAAATGAAAAATTATCCAGTGGGTTCGAAAAATTCTCTTCCCTCAGAAGAGCACGAGCATTTGCAAATTCTTTTCCGATTCGACTCGAAATCGACGAAACTATCCGCGGAAACGTGGATTATCTTCTCTCAAGAATAAAAACTATCCAGCACAAAGATAACCAGAAAGATTAATTACGCGCCGGTGGAGATTAATCTCGAATCGAAAGGGAGAGAAAGGGAGGAAGAAGGAACGAAACATTCCCCGCAAGATGAACGAAATCAGCGGCGAAAGTCGGCCCGCGATTGAATCAAACGGATCCAATTAAACGAAATAACAAAGACGGCCGGGGATCGTGTTTATAGAGACGAGTACGAAAGCTTTCGCGAAACGAACGCGCGCTTCGTTCTCTTCGCCAGCGAAGATAAATATTAACCTACGCCGCGGAAATTACCGGCACCGCAATAATGAAAACGTTCGGTTACCAGCGGGAAATTTAATCGAATTTTCACTGCTGGATCGTCGCGGAATGGAAAGAAACGATCGCTGATTGCCTCGCGAAGAATCGACTGGGAAATTTAACCAGTTAAAACCTCTCTCTCTTTCTCTCTCTCTATGTATGTATATATGTATATATATATATATGTATATATATATAGGTTCGATAAGGTGGAATTATTGTGATTTTAAGACATCGTAGATTTTAAACGCTTTCGCTCGATTTAACAGAATTTTTGTACGACTGCGACAGAATTATGGTCGCGGTTCGTTCGGTGTTTTATTTCAATGTGAGACATCGAAACTGAATTGATCATTACGGATGCATCTCGCTTGATTGTGAGGGGACCGAGTTGCGATTGATCATAGTTTTGTAATTTAGAAATTAATATTCGGTACAGATACGCTTTGATAGACAGTAATTGCAGACGTTGATTCACTAGGAATTAATCATTGTCACTGCTGGGGAATAATAATATTGATTGTTTTGTACCGATAGATTACTTCTGAGCCACACTGCGCCGTAGATGATTATTAAATTTCGTTTGAATCGCGTAAATTTACCTCCGATCCGATTTAGTTACTTTTCAGAATGAGAGGAGCTAATAACGAGAATAGCGTCGACGTTTGCTCGATAGAATGCATCGTGTTACATTATGCTCGATAACTGGACATTTCGAAATTGTCAGACGTATCAAGCGTATCTATATCTCTCAACGAGATTGGTACCGAGTTGAAATATAAATTTCTGATTGAAAATTTTTCGCTGGCCTGGCGTAAAAGGCAACGAATTTCATTCGGACATTTATTTAGTGCACTTTTCGTGTCGCGTGAAACAAAACAGTTTCAGCCGGATTTCCATTCGAGGCGACGAAGTTTCCCAGCTGAATTCGCGGGGCCATGGTTTTTCACGGTGTTACAGCGCTCCATGGAGGGGGAGAGAGAGAGAGAGAGAGAGAGAGAGAGAAACCGCCGTGTTCAGTGCTCGCGTCGTGTCGTTCAGCGTGGAAAAATTGGATCGAAGGGAGAAAAGAGAATGGACGAAGGAGAAAAGAGAGACTGATGAAACTAGAATATCACGGGTTAAAGATAGCACAAATAGGTTTTTAAAATCGAAACTTTCGTGTAAGACGCCAGACGAAACCATATAAAGTGGCAAACTGGTCAAAGGAATATTCTAAAACATAGTAGAAAAGCAAACGAAAGAAACATTTAAATGTTGCTAAATCGAGAGACTTTAATCACTCGCAGTTTCTTTTTTTTAAATAATCGTGCGCTTAATAATTTTTATAGAATATCGCGAAAGTATCTGAACATTCTTCGCGAATATATCACGTGTTGCAGAAAATATTTCTACTAGAATTCTCTACCAGCTAGTAAAATTCGAAACGAATCTGGAAATGTATGTAAAAAAATATTCTGTTTGCGAGTTTTTGATTTTATTAGTTTAAATTTTCTCTCAAGAAAAATCGCCAGAATACTCACTGAAGGGGTTCAAACATTTTTATTCCACACTTGACGCATGAAATGTAAATATATTAAATATTCTAGAAAAACTGAATCATCGTCACCACTAAAACTGAAGATAATTTCCAACGAATAATTTCCCTTTCCAACGCGCTCGATTGTTCGCGAAACAACAAAATTTAATGGACCGGCGTTAGCGCGCGAGATTTAAACTTCAAAAGGACGACGATCCACATGCCTGGCGAGCTTTAATGCGAGTCGTAAGAACTAATAAAGAATTATGGCGCGAGAGTTTTTCAAAGGAAAAAAGGCGGCGGGTAAAGGTACGAACGAGAGACGGAAGAGTGTATATTATAGAATGGACAAAGTGATGAAACACCGGCTTTCGCGGTCCCATTATTCGTCCAATTAAGAATTTGCATATTAATCATGGCCCGTCGCTTTGGCGAACGTGACTTGTCGGAATCGTTTCAATTAAACCAACGAACGCACGGTTCCCAGCGTTTCTATCGTGCGGGCAAAAACCACCGGCCGAGAGGTTACCGCCTTCGTCGAAACGTCTTTCCGATTCTTTTTCGTTGCCGCCGGGCGTACGCGTTACCGGTTAACCAAAGAAGAGCGAATTTATAAGTGCCGTATCTACCATCTCTTTTTTACCATCTGATTGTGCAGCGTGAAATTCACGTTTCCACCGCTGACGAGCCTTTTTTTCAGATGGACGAACGAGTGGCCAACAGATGTGCGCAAGTTTCTTCGAATCTCAAGCTTTCGAACGCACGTTCGAGTTCTGATTTTTAATTATCGAAGTTACTCGTTTGACTGTTAATAAATTACTGTCAATATATATATATATTTATTATGTTATATTATAATATATATAATATAATATTATAATATTGTTATTATAATATATATATATATATTGACAGTATTATATATTATATTACTTATTATAATATAATATAATATAATATATATAGTTTATATATATTAAATAATTATATATATACAATATATATTGACAGTATTATATATTATATTATAATTTATTGCATCACTGTCAATAAATTAACTGAGAATCATTGCTTGACAAGAATATCGGCAGCGTTTAATTTTTATAGTTCATGATGAAACTGATACAATTGATAGTTGATGGGTATTTCCAATTAATCGGGCAATTTAATTTTTATTTCCAATTTCAACTCTCCAATGTGCGACTCTTTGCCAAGCCACGCCACCGAAAACTCGCACCTGTCGAACTTAACATCCCAAACCCTGGCCTTTCGCCCGTTTCCCTCGCACGCAATTCCCCTCGCGGCAACTGCTAATCCCATTTCACCGACGTTAATCACACGAAGTTCAAGCAACAGCGCGCCAAAAGGGAATCACTCTCAAAGCGTTCCTCCACTGACGCGCGCGAGCTCTGTCCCGCGAATTCCCCCCGCGAAACGTTTTCGGCACCGGCAGATCGGCGTCCTTAATCCCTTTCGTTTCTGGCCTCTTCCTTCTGTTGAATATTTCACGGAGGCGTAAATTTCTGTGGCCCTGGGTTCCGTCAGAAATAATTAACATTAAAACGTATGCCCGTATGTGTGTGTGTGTGGCAATGGCGGTCGTCGCCACTGTAGCCGCGAGATTCTCTCCTCGCTAACTTACCCCGGTATGGAGATTGATGAGGGAATGAGGAATTCCGGTTTCCGTCTGGAAAGCAGGCAACATCCGTTCGCCAAGCTGAGCCGCCTTCTCCCGGAACATCACGTCCCCGGTGAGAGCGTAACAGGCCAGCAGGCTCCCCATGAAACGAATGTTCGTTTCGAACAGCGATATCTCCGAGTTCTGGAAGAAGAAAACAGAGCGCGATCTTATTAACGATCTGTCTATCGTTATAAGCTGAGAAAAAGGAAGGTTAATACGGCTGGTTCAGCAGATTTGTACAGTCGTGATTTTCTCCTCGTGCTTTTTATTTAGTACCGAGGGTGAGACGGATCAGTTCAAGAGTAATCTTTGAGTTTTTCAAGCGTCTACGTCATTATGATCGCAAAGTCGTAATTTCAAGGATTCGAGAGTAATTTCGAAATTTCTCGGGCAAAATTAAACGAACGCGATGAGAATTATAATTTCGATGGTTGGCTTCCTAGTTTCAGACGTCAGTTTCCATTCTAGAAAAGAACAAAGGAAATGTGATCACGTACTCCTTGCTCGTATTTGGATACGTGTATACTGTAATTGATTTATTGTTGACCTTAGAAAGAGTTATCCAATTGGAAAAGTTTCTAATTTCTTCTAATTCACTGATTCAAAGGAAAGAAAATTGACAATTTTTCAACCACTTTCATTGCAGGTAGTCAAGAGTAAATCTAAAAAAGGACATGCTTCAACTGTAAAATTTTCGCTTCGTGTACGGCATAATAAATTACACTTTATGGGTAGAAGCGCGTTATTTCACGTCTGAGTAAAATAGTGGCCAAATGCAAAGATAGAGATTAACGTTTTGTAGCAACGTTATTTATATTTCTCGGTTTCAAACGGTCAACAATCCTAATGAAATAGTAGCAAACGGTGTTAGAAAAAGAAGGGAGGAAAAGCGAAGTTGGTTTGCACACCTGAGCCCTGAGCGGCGTTTAGAACCCGGTTTCATACGCGATACAACAAGGATTTGTGAAGTCAGATTGCTCTTTTTTTCTGTCTCGTATATATATATATATTTTTTTTTTTTCCCTCGTGCATGTTTGTTTCCAACTAGCTCACTGTTGCTTACATTTCACGTTGCATTTAGCCATTACCTCGCAACACGCCGCGACGCGTGGCTTTCTCGTTTTAACTCTTTTTAATACCGAAATGCGTTTTCGCTCAGCTTGCCTGGAAGTGACTTCATTGTTAAACTTTGAAAGAAAAAAAGAAAAATACGAATTGAAGCGTGAAATGAAATCAAGTGCAAAAACGATCGTTTTGGACATTAGGGATAAAGAGATTCGTGTCGAGATAGATTGGTATCGATCACCATAAATATAATATAATACAATTGTTTAATTAAATGTTTCATATATAATACAATAAATATAAATATAATATAACACAATTGTTCGATTAAATGTTTCATTTCGATGGATTATATTAAAGAAACTCGTCTTCTAGATGAATCTAATTTTAGTTTCAGTATCTGATTAATCTGTCCGATTTAAATTTGTAATCTGTTCGTTTCTCTTAAAAAAAAATATCTTGATGTTTGCTGATCGTCATCTAAATGACGTCACCACCGTCAGTTATTTATTGCACTCATTTCATAAAATTCTTCAACTTTTCGAGACATTTCATTAACTTACGGCAATCAGACAAAAGGCATTGTTCAACCTATTGGAACGGGCTCATCACGATTGCAATTTAAACTTACATATCGCCATGTATTTGATCGTGCTGTTTAATTACAACAGATAATGTCGCAACAAATAATGTCTTTGTAAATAATTTATAAGCGAAAGAATACGGTTCCTCTATTAAATCGTCCGCTGAAAACGTGCTCAAAACACCCCAGCCACTTGCAAGCAATGGCACACGCATCCTCCACAGTAAAAGAACAACCGCACGAAAATTTTAATCATCGTCTGGAGAAGCTGGAAAAAGAGAAAGAGAGGGAGGGAGAGAGAGAGAGAGAGAGAGAGAGAAAGACGTGCAAGACTAGCAGAAGGCTTTAGCATTCAGCAGAATTATTCCAGCGTAATTTGTTGTCAGTTGAAACAGACGTTCGTTCGCCGCTGGCCCGTTGTTTTTTCTTTCTTTAGCAGGGGAAAAAATTTATGAAGCTTATCGCCGAGGGTTGATGAGAAACCGTGCGAACTGCGTTACGAGTACGCGCAAGACACTTGTACGAGGAGGATTATGCCACTATGCCTTTGCGGCAACGGGACGGTCGTTAATAGCATACTTAACGCTGAAGTATTAAGTTTAATTACAGCGAATACTCGATAATTTGTCTTCTCACGGCGCTGCCACTCGTCTCGGCAATTCCCTGCCTTGCAATTACTTTTCCAGACGCTCTTTAGTTAAGCGCCATTTTCATTCTCCCCATCCACCCCTTTTTTCTTTCTCGTCTTCGACCGTCTTTCTCTCCTTCGATGGTGTAAATAGTGTTCGTGCGTGCGAGTGGCCTCGTCGAAAGGGCGAGAGTTTCTATACCTCGTCAGCTATCACATATTTCGGAACGATCATTCGTCCGTGTATAGTTGGTGTCGAAAGTGAGCGTGCGAAGGCCTCACGAAGGCAATGTTTGGTATTTCAGTATTTTGTTTAGTATTTTTCTATTGCTATTGAAGTCTAGTAGTTTTCTTTTATTTTAGCACTTCAATCTGGTATTTTTCTGAATCTGGTACTTTTATTAATCTACTATTTTTCTTATATTCTAGTATTTTAGTCTGGTATATGTCTTTTAGTCTAGTATTTTTCTTAATCAAGTACTTTTATTAATCTAGTATTTTTCTTAATCTAGTACTTTTATTAATCTAGTATTTTTCTTTCATTTTAGTCTGGTATATTAATCTAGTATTTTAGTCTAGTATTTTTCTTAATCTAGTATCTTTCTTAATCTAATACTTTTATTAATCTAGTATTTTTCTTTCATTCTAGTATTTTAGCCTGGTATATTTCTTTTAGTCTAGTATTTTTCTTAATCTAGTATCTTTCTTAATCTAATACTTTTATTAATCTAGTATTTTTCTCTTTTATTCTAGTATTTTAATCTGGTATTTTCCCCTTGGTCTAGCATTTCTATTTTATTATCATTGAAGTTTCTATTTCTCTTCTTGAAATTTTCTACCACGTTGATAAAAATATAAATTCCTTCTTGGACACACGATGTCTTGTTTTACAAATGAAACGTACGATGTTTCGTCTTGCGCAAGAGGCAAGCTTCGAGCGAATGTTACCGTGGCTTCGCGATAGATGGACAATTGCAAAACCATTAGAAGAGCGTACAAATTGTAAGCAGATATACGCAAAATGACAAATGGCTTTACAATGGATTAAAACGTTGTAATATCACCTATGGTAAAAGCCAATTATTGTCAATCCAAATTTAGAGAATCAAATATCATCGTGCAATTGAATTGAAAGGTACCAAGTTTTGAAACAAATCTTCTGTATCTCACGTTATATCTGTGGCTGTAAACGCTGCATGTCGCAATTTTAAAGAATTAATCGAATTATCGAAACAGCGTACGGGCATTCATGTAATATTTATGACGAAAGAGTGTAGATCTCTATCGTTAAAAGAAAACAAGATATTGCCGACAAGAAGATGGCTTCTTTCGTTCGTTTTCGCCTGATATTCAAAGTTCCATACACAAAATGACCAAAAAAAAAAAAATCGTGCATCAAGTTTTAGGGGATCTCTTGTAAAGGAGAGACTTCAATCTTTCAATCGACTGCAGATTCCATCGCGAGAAAAATTTTTTATATGGCAATTTATAGCATTTGGAAAGAAAAGGAAGAATCACTACGTGACGTAGAAACATTTTAGAACAAAATGAACGATATTTCCTGAAAGTAGAAGCTCCAAGTTTTGAAACGAGTCCAGGTTTATCGTTGTACAATGTGTCATTTTTTTCTGTTTTTTTTTCCTATACAAAATTATTAATAGTTTCAACATTTCGGATATTAACGAGAGTCGATGCACACGTGCATGAAGTTTTACAATATAAAAGTAATTTGTTTGAAGACTCACGGAGAAACTAGCGAAATAAACCAGGCACGAAGGAATTACGAACAAGTTACGAAGGTTCGCTTCTTCCACGACTCATTCGCTCATTATGCGAAACACGTCTGCAATGCGGGTTGCTGGGAACAGAGGCTACGAGGAGCATCTCAATTCAGGGGCGGACTACATCGAATTTGTTGTTCTTTACAGCCAACTTCTAATTGATACAAATTAACACTTCCCGTGTCGGGGCTTGCAACGAAGGACGTTACCGCCATCCGAATTACAGAAATACTGGAAACACTGAATCGCCTACTACGATCTTTGAAAGTTAATCTCTATTTTTGTCTCGCCGGAGACTTTCTACTATTTAATTTCTCAAGAAGCACTGGCTCACATGCTACGCCCGTTGCTCTGGACGTGACTCAACTCGCCAACATCTTCGAAATTGTCGAGAACTATTCTCGTGCGTGACGACGCGACTTTGCTAATCGAGTTTACACTTTTACAATGTATAATGGCACATTCTTTTGGCCGATCGAGTCTATCTAAACTGAGAATTTCAGTAATTCGCTGATTACAACAGACTGTGGATATCCTTGAGCTTTTGGAAAATTTTCACAACGCAAACATTCGACATACAGAGAAATGTACGAAATGTATAATGTAAATCGAAGGACTGGTAATTTACGCAAAAACTCGCATCTAGCAATTTAATTTCAATAAACGTTTATAGTGATATAATATAATAAATAATAAAAATGTAATAACATAATAAAAATAAAATACAGCAAATTATCCGCAAATTCTAACATTGTACCTTCACGAAAATTTTTATTCACTGGCGAAACTTTTATTAGCCGACGAAGAAGAAAAAAAACAAACAGAGAGTGTAAAAGACATTTTCGCGAGGAAAGGATTTTCCCGAACGACGAGCTGGCAGTGGTGAGAGGGAAATTTAGTCGGGAAGAAGGAACGTAAAGGAAAACAGCTGCAGACAGTTGGTCGCTGGGAATAACTTCTCACAACTCGCTCCAAACTAATAACGATTTTAGCTCATTAAACACTAGAGCTAGAAACTTAATCGCCGAAATTTCTGCGCGCGGCTCTTGCGTACACGTCTGGCCTCGCGATCCATAAAGCCGGATACGCAAGTTCTCCGCCGTGGAAACTTTAAATCTCACGTGTTTATCGTGTCCTCACGGTGTGTGTGTGTGTGTGTGTGTATTCGACGAGCTTCGTGTCGGAATTGCGTTTCTACGGCAAAATGATGTATCGAGCAAACACGCGTTATAAACTTGCCAACTCGATCGTACCGTGGTGCAACTACGACTTTCCAGTTCGCTGCGACTTCCATGGAACTGTAGTCTTATGTTCGCATCGCGGATGACACGTCCTTTCTTCGCTATTTACCGGAAAGAAGTTGTTTGAAAACGCGTGGCAATCAAACGATCGATTAATAACAGATCATGGTTCTTGTACGAGGGGATGAAAATCTTGCTGTTATTCTTCAATTTTTCGAAATATCGTTGGACTTATTGAAACAATCGGAGCTCGTACTCGCGGACAGACTCAGTTTCTGCAGATTAAGTTAAACGTCAGAAGTGTCTTCTTTGGATAACAGATTACAGACATTTATGCATTTACCTGCTATTAAATTGCTTAGCAAAACTAGGACAAAAATAATAATGGTACAATACAGATTCATTAAGATAAATTTTGAAACGAATCACGTCAGACAGAGTTGTATTTGTTGCAGAAGAAACGAAATGGTGTCTGACTAGTTACGCCTCTGCCGGCTGAATCTACTTGTTCGAACTGGCACGCTTCTTCCTGTGATACAAATGAAAAATTACAAATAAATTTATTAAAATTACGTCGAGCATAGTTGCATCAACGCGAGAGACGATTGAACATGTACAAAAATTGCATCGTTATTAAATCATAACTCGCCGAGTATAGGCACAAGTGTATCGACTGCGATTCTTCGGGTTCTCGTTGGCGTTCTCGCTTGAATACGCTCTTGGATCTGCCACAGGCTACAATCCTGTAACCGCATAGGTGTTAATTAACAAGAATATGAAGATAGCATCGGAAACAAATGAGGGGATAATAATGGCAGACCTCACTTTTTCAACAGAATGAACCGCGGTTAATCGACTTGACGTCGTGATAGAAGCGTTGAATGCCGCTTGTCGAAATAAACGCCAGCTATTGGCGATAATTCAGGCACACGTTTAACACTGATTTTCATCATTCCTCGTCGCAGCAACCGGCGGTGAATTAAAATTGAAAGGACGTCGCATCGTGATTGGCACTCGAGTTTTCACAAGTGAGGCGTTTGTCAAATGTATATAAATTTGTATATAATAATAACAACTTTTTCATACAGAGTCTTCCCGAATTCAGGATCGTGTGTAGTCAACGAAATTTCCAGGCTAGAAAGTATTCTCAATGCGAAAGTCTCGAGAAACAAAGTTTCACCTGAATCGTCATTAGAAAGGTAAAGTGAATTCTGCGAGATTACGAGACTCGTTTCGAAAATGAACGGGAGCATAGGAAGATAAGGGAGATATGAGAATCACTGCGGTGTTCCACCGCGTATAATATCGGTTCAGTTCGAGGCGTCTGAAGTGGCGTGATGCAACGAAATGTGCGTACGATGGTCATAAATAGCGTTGGCTGCAATTTGCCGCATCTCGGCGCGGTCGTGCACCCGACAGGAAAATTGCGAAATACGACCGGCTTCACCTGTCGTAATCGCGGCAGTTTATCCTAATACGCGAGATGCTGCGGACAGAGGTATGGTATCAAGAAGAAGGACGTAATCGCTCTCGTAACAGGCATAAAGTTTCCACCAGATGATTCCCGTAATCGGAACATTCAGTTCCATTGATGTACGCGACTTCGAACAAATTCCGATCTCTTCTTTTTTCTTTCGTTTGTTTCGCGTTCGATTGTACCATCTTTTCGGCAATGGTGTTTTCTTTCCTTCTTTTCAGAACCGTAGAGAAGACGATATGAAAGTAGAACTCGACGATAATTTCGACGCGACGAGTGATAAGTGGACGTTTTTACGTAAAATGATTTTGATCATTTAATTTTCTATTAATCTAAAAATTAATGATTAATTTAATTTCAGCATTTTTTTTTTTTTAGAGCACGAGGACAAAAGAGTATAAAACTTATTTTTCATAAATGATTGATCGTGATTTGCAGCAGGAAAGAATCGTCACTATAATTACACATATAAATTTTTATTCTATTTTAGAGAGAATACGGAATTATGAATGCGACGGATGAACACATAACTGCGTATTCTAAAATAAATATATGTTGGTGAAAATATAATATTAAAATTAATATAACATTATACCAGAATGAAAAGTTGAAATCTGATATTTCAAAAATTTACTGTCACGCTCGTGGGAAAATGAAATGTCTGTCGAATGAAATCTAATCGAATCACCATCGTCGTGAGTATGAAAAAAAGCGAGATTTTCATTCTACTGCGTCGTAACGAATCATGGTCTAATTAAACCACTTGCGCTGGCAATTGATTGCGGACCGTAACGAGTGACCAAACCGTATACAATAAATTCGTCGTATTCTTTTCGAACTGGATAGATAAATTATTGAGAAGTAATAAATTTATTATTTGTTTCGCCTATTTTTACTTAAATATACTTAAAACTGGGAAAATATTACAATTTCGGAACAAACAATTCTCGACGTGCGTGGTACGTCATTCCAAAAGTTAACCACTTGCGCTGGCAACTGATTGCGGACCATAACGAGTGACCGTATACAATAAGTTCGTCGCTTTCTCTTTGAACTCGTCGGTGTATCACTGAATAGAAATTATTGAGAAGTAATAAATTTATCATTTGTTTCGCCTATTTTGTTTTTTACTTAAATATACTTAAAACTGAGAAAATATTACAACTTTGGAACAAACAACTCTCTGACACGTCATTTCAGCGCATTCAAGAGGTTAAGCTATATAAATTTCATAATATTAGCCGAATCTCAACAAACTTCATTTGTACAACGAATCTGATCCTCGTGGAATCCTAAATTACAATGCCAGCCGTCGTTTAAGCGTGTTATAACGTCCAAGAAACGAGCTTGTGTACCAAACTCGGAAGGAATCTCCGATTAAACGCACGAAACGAGCGAATAACGACGTTGGTTTGTGTCGCCTTTAAAGTATTTACACGCTAATCCAGAGTGAGAGAGTAATGAAGAAAAGAGAGAGAGAGAGAGACAGAGAAGAGAAGAGGAGATAAAAATAGGAAGGAACGAAGAACGAAGGACGGAGGGAGAGAAAAAGAGTGGAGGCTCGGGTACGGTAACAAGCAGGCGACTGGTTTATGAGGTCGTTAAGTTAAAAGGATTCGACGTAGCCTGTCTATCGGATGTTGCTACACGTTGCTACGCTTTCCGGTTCGACAGGTGTGTCAGATTAACTCGTTTACTTAGGACCTAATAGCGGAACCTTCTTATTAAGCCTGTACTTCGTTAAATGGGAGGCACGGCTCTCCTCTCTCCGCTCCAAGTCGAATCTGGGCTAGATTTTTTTCTTCCCATCAATTTGCATCATTTCACCGGAAAAATGAGAAAATAAAATGAGAATGAGACAATTTAGGGAAGAGTTGTTTCATTAAGAAGAAACTCTTCGTTATTTCGACGCCAAAAATGATCGATGCATTTAGTATCGAAAACTTAGCAAAGTCATTGTTTGAAAAGTTAATTTATCTTAATTCGGTAAATTTCAAGTATTAAGAGGGCTTGATCTTGAGAGAAATGTAAAAGAATTTTTAAAGATTTTAAAGTTCGTCAGTAAATTGCCTATGCATGATTACTCAATTTTGTTCTTCTCGTGTTGACATTTTATTTCTATCTTTTATCCCTCTATTTTCTTTTTTCTCTCTCGTGTCACGTAGATTGGCCAAGTCCTGTTTCATCCAAAGAGATTCTATGATATCGGCTGTCCCCTTTCGCAATCGAGCGTATTGCGTTGATTTACGACGTTCGTCAGAGAGGGGAAAGATTAATTAATGGCACGGAGAAATGAGTTTCTTTGCTGCCTTCTTGATTGATTGTCGAATGATTCTTTATAGATTACCTCTGCTTCCGCAAGAGTGATTTCTCGCGTTGCACAAGATTCTATACTCTTTAGTAACTAATTCCCCAAATATTTAAATGAATGTTTCATTTATTTTTCTGCCCGAGGAATTTTCTTCGTTTCTATTCCCCACCGACTCGAGGATTTATTTTAAATTACGCGTGTCTAAAATATCGTTCCCCTCTTTCCCTCTTGTTGTATTTCGTTATTTTAGTAAGTGAAGTTTAACTTTCAAGTTCGAGAGTTTACAACTCCGCATGTTGAATGTTGAATGTTGAAATTGATCGAGAACGTATCAAAGACAAGTAGAGACAGAGAGAGAGAGAGAGAGAGAGAGAGAGAGAGAGAGAGAGAGAGAGAGAGAGAGAGAGAGAGAGGGGCTGAATTTGAACAAGTAGGAAATCGCTTTTGAAACACGGGACAGGCATTGAGACAAATTATCGAGATATCGTTTTCACCTGGCCGGCCAGAATAGAAATCTCGATTGTCATCGAGTCATCGCGGGAGCTGACGTTTTAATTAAAAGTTCCCTTCGACGGAGCGTGAGAAATGTTTCCTATGAGCTATTACCCATCGACGAGGGAACAAACGGGAACGAAAAGGAAATCAAGCGCAGGCCAAATCGACGATACAACGTTATCGATCCGTTGGAAAAATTAAACAGAAGCAATCGCTAACGATCTGGGGGGAGAAATGAAAAATACATCGTCGATTAATCCACGGACGGATTTACGAGCTGAAATCAGGCACAAACATCCGCCCGTAAATTTGAAATATTACAGTCAAAGTTGTTGCAACCAGTTGTTCACGCGTTTGTAAAAATTTGCAAAAAAGCGTTCGGAAGAATCCACAAAATGCGTGTACAGTGTACGGAAATTAAAAAAAAAAAAAAAAAAGAAAAACAAAAAGAGAAAAATACACGAAGCAAAATATCGCTTGTAACATTTGGCAGATGAAACGAGTATCTGTTTAGAGTTGATTTTCAAATTCTGAATCCCTCGCGAAGTTTGACAGTCGTTTGACACGAAATTTCAATCTCGACTTAACTTATATTCTTGCAGCATTAAATCCCTTTCACGGTACCCGGTTTGGCAATTAAAAAGCAATAATACAGGACAATTGGTAACTGTTCAATTATTTCGATGTAAAACCTTCGAACGAGCGGACGAGTGAATTAAATTAAAAGAAAAAAAAGAGAAAATAAACCCTCTTATGCAATTCGTGCCGGAGAGTTGTCCTTTCAAATCCCTTCCCATCCGACAATTCGATTTCAATTAATACATTTGATTAATACGCGTTTTACAACAGGCTGGAACCTTGATATTGTGTATCAAATCAACTTTCACGTTATTTCTTCTTTGCTTCTTTTTTCCCTTCCACCATTTGCTGTTAATTGGACTGAGAAGAAATATCTGATCACCTAAAAATACGGATGTTTATGCATCTATGAGAAATTTGAGACAAATATATAGACTAAAGAATATTTACTATCAAAGACCCTTGACGGAAGATTGTATTTACGTATAAAGCAATCAAATATTATAGAAAACACTGTACTTTAAATATTTCATAAATATTACGACGCATAATACGGATGTTTATGCATCTATGAGAAATTTGAGACAAATACATAGATTAAAGAATATTTATTATTAAAGACCCATGACGGAAGATTGTATTTACGTATAAAGCAATCAAATATTATAGAAAATACTGTACTTTAAATATTTCATAAATATTACGACGCATAATACGGATGTTTATGCATCTATGAGAAATTTGAGACAAATACATAGACTAAAGAATATTTACTATTAAAGACCCTTGACGGAAGATTGTATTTACGTATAAAGCAATTAAATATTATAGAAAATACTGTACTTTAAATATTTCATAAACATTACGACGCATAAAAATAATATAAAAATCCACAGATTAATTGCAATGATTAACAGTGACAAATTTGAAATTTTCGTTTCGTTCCTTCAACGAAGACGTAAAAATCTGTAAAAATTCGCTTATCTAGTCTATCACGATCGGAAACAAAGTTTTTCAATTACTTCAATCCTCGAAGTTCCTCCGGCCTTTTCTTCGTCCAATTAAACCAAACGCAATCGGGACTTTAAACGCGCGTAGCATCGTAACGCAAACGTGCCATTTCCGAGAGAGAATTCAGCGAGAATCTCCAGTAGTTCGGTCGATGATAATCAAGGTATGCATGGAGAAAGACGAGGGAAAAGGTAATCCTGTTATCGTCGCGTCTTCTACTTTTTAATCTTCGCATTCACGTGAACGTACGTACGTACGGGACCGTGAACGGGTTTTAGTTTACAACAATGCGTTTAACGCCGTTCCTTGCTCGCTTGTAACGCGATCCGCGCTAAAACCAGGTGTATAAACCAGGATATCGCATTGTTTCCATCCCGTTCTTTTTTTTTTTCAGCGTGCATCGCCGTGAACTTGCTCGAGCTGCAAATACTTCTCGCTCGTGCGTGACACCGAGGCATTCTCTGATTGCCAGACTAAAAGCTTCGTTCGTGCGAACATGCGTTCTGTGCCATTCTGTTTCTCCTCTTTTGTGAAAGAGCCGTTTCTTTCTTTCCCAAATGGAAAGAACGAAGTTTCAACCGAAGATGTTGTTAGTTAGACAAGTTATAAACAAGACTAGTTCAATTTTATCGGATCTGTTTGATGTTATCGGATACGTGAATACGAAGTTTAACACTGGAACTGAGCGAGGACTAAAGTATAAAAATTGAGTCAAAGAAATTAGAATACAAGGAATAGGAAAAGATTCGATAATACGAACACCAACTTTTATTCATATATTTCACAAAAGCACACTCAAATTTCTAAAAATTGTAACATTGTAAATCCGCGAAATTACTCTGAAAAATTATAAATCGGTCATTTTGACGGCATTGGGTAGTTTCTGGCGTTAATAAATAAAACCGGTGAAAATTTCGGGCAGACACGTCGCTTCGTAATTTCGTTTCAATTTTCGATGCTGGATTTTATTGGAAATTAACTTCAAGTTGCGCCACGCAAAGAACTTCCAAACGGAAAGAAGGGTTGATTAAATTAATGTAAATTGCACGATATTTGTTAACTCGTCGATCCCTTCGTTGCCCGAGGCGAATTTTCATTTACTAAATTTCCAACACTTCTAACGGGCAATTCATATTTAAATTCAATTAAATCTCGCGTTATCGCGAATAATGAAATAAAGATTACACCGGTGAAAACAAACTGTTTGCGCGTGCATAAACCGTGCATCTCGATCTCCACGAAAATACCTCTTACCGGGTGGATGTAAACAAAATGAAAAGAAAAGAAAAGAAAAGAAAAAGGGAAAAGAGAGAATTCATTTCGATGTTTCTTCCACCGATAGTTCCCAGTGTTAACGATACTCTCGGTTGGCAGTTTCCAAACGTGTCCGCCTAATTTCACCAACGAAAAGAAGAAGTCTCGTTTTCCGAGACGCGAATATCACGCCGAGCGAGATTTTTCTCGCGGCAGTTCCTTCGTCTCTTATTCCGTTTATTCGGGCTCGTTCAACGAACGAGCCACACCGTGTCTCGGTTCACGGGACAGTAAAACGGAACTGCGACGATTATTGCACCGGCGCTGTGTGTCGAGGACGCGTCGCCGTGCCCCCAGCACTGAGGAGGAACGAACGTTGGAAGAAATCAAGTCGATGGTCATGGAGGGTGGCGCTGCTTTTGAGAAGAATCACGACCGGAGGGGGTTGGATCAGGTGGTGAGTCGAGTCGAAATTGGTCCTTGGCCGATATTGCACCCTCGGTACGCGACCTCCGATGGTGTCTTAACTATGAGATACGTGAGCAGGCCCCTTTATGATTCACCAACATCCCACAATTTGCCGAAAGGGGAAACAGTTCGTGGATATCAATTTTTGTACGAGTAGCGAAAAATTACGAATTTTAAATAATATTTAAATAATTTGTTCTTCGTGCACAGACCTTCATCTGTCATAGCTTTATCATCATTGACAACTTTTGATATAGAAAACTTAAAGTGGCAGAGAAATACGTAAAACAGTCCAGTGTCTGTAATATTTATTATCCTCTGATTTTCAGCGTTTATAATTAAGTTTTAGTAATTTGATTATCTTTCAAAATTCAAAATGTAAATATTTAAATATTATTTAGAATATAAAATTTAATATGAAATTATATAATATATGATATAATATATATATAAAATTGTAAATAATATTTCAAATTTTATATATACTATATTATATTATATATTGTATAATTTTATATTGAATTTTATATATCAAATAATATTTAAATATTTATATTTTAAATTTTAAGAAATAATTAAATTACTAAAATTTAATTACCTATGAACGTCGAAAATCAGAGGATAATAAAAACTACAGACACTAGACTATTTTACGTATTTCTCTGCCACTTTAAGTTTTTCATATTAAAAATTGTCCAATGATGACTATGAACTATGACAGATAAGGGTCTGCACGAAGAGTCTGGAGAAAATGCAAAAATATAAACATTCGTTCTACACGAAAAGAAATTTTTAAGCGAGAGGGTTTGAAACACCTGCGTGATAATGTTTAGAAAACGATAAGAAACACAAATAATTGAGAAACTTTTGCAAAAATCCGTACGCGTGTTATTTTTAATATTTCTGAACGGAGAAAAATTAGAGTTTCCTAAGCGTGGGATCGTGTCGATGCAATTGAAACACGAGCGAGAGAGTGAAGTTTAAATCTGGCGTGGAATTAATTCTGTATCGTGGGAGCGCGCAGCGTTATGTGGGGCGTCTTGATATTGCATCGCGCGGCAATAACGAGGAGGCAATAATAGTGTATTAGAACAAAAACAAAAGAAAAAAAGGAAGGAAAGAAAGAAAGACAGAGGAAGCAGAACGAGAGAAAAGGGGCCAAGCATCCTCGGTAGCCAGCGAAGATATATTTAGGTGTAATAACCGAGCATTTTGCTCTTTTCCGAAGAAATTCGACCTTCTTAATAAAGTTTCAAGCTTGGCCACTCGACACGGATAGTCTGCTCTTGCCTCCGCGAAGATGGAGAACCGGCGATATCTCGCAAAATGCGGAGCACCCCCCCATAAAAGCACTGCCATTGTGTCGTCTCATCGTTGATCGTTTCTTTTCACCGACATTTTTATTATTATATCGGCGCATTTATTATTATATCGCTTTTTAATTGTTACATTCGCGGCAGTTTCATTTCAGCGACGTTTCGCACTGATATGTGAAGTATTTTATCATTCGTCGTGTGATATTTGTGTAATATCTATGGGAGAGAAGTGGAAATTATATTATACTAACGAGTGAATGAAACAGTTTAAAAAAAAAAAAAAAGCAGGAGAATCAATATCTGTCTAAAATTTAAATTATTTCGCATCAGAGGGAATTGTATCCCGATATTTCCTCGTCAGACTCTCAACCACTTGCGCTGGCAACTGATTGCGGACCATAACGAGTGACCAAAGACTCAGTGCACAATAAATCGTCGCTTTCTTTTTGAATTCGTCGGCATGATATCGCTGAATAAAAATTAAAAGTTGAGAAATAATAAATTTATCATTTGTTTCGTCTATTTTGTTTTAGTTAAATATACTTAAAACTGAGAAAATATTATAATTTTGGAGCAAAAAACTCTCGAAGTGCGTGGCCACGTCATTCCAGCGCAAAAGGAATTAATTTCGTTCAATTATCATCAAAGAGACATTTTCACGAAAGGGCGAAAAGACACCAAAAGGCGAATGCAATATTCTCTAACTGAGTTCTCAACGGAAGCAACGATAGTAGACGGATTACGTGGATACGATTAGCAGAGGATGGTTGTTCACGGAACGGTTGATTCGCGCGGCGAAAAGCACTCGCGTGTTTTCCAGCCACTTGTAAGACCGTGCTACGAGGCCTGGAGATAGTCACGGAAGCACTTTCGTGAGTAACAAGTTTCGACGCGGGTTTCGCATGCTCCACTTTTCTCCTCGAACCCAGCCACCCGCTATTCCACGTACATATACGCCACTGTTCAGAAGTATTCCGAATATTTTTCGTTACGTGCAACCGCGACGAGTAAAATTATCGATCGCAAAGAATCAATCGCTGCAACTGATCTAGTCTAATTAAAACACAACTTGAAAATCATTAGAATTATAGAATTTATTCCGTCTACACTATACCTCATAAATATCCAATTGTATTTTCTACTCGTGACAATTACGAAGAATAAAATCACGATCGCAATCAAAATGTCACGACAATCAATCTTGTGAATTAAAATATCGTCAAAAATCAACCTGAAAACTTTGTTCTATCTACATTATGACTCGTGAGTATTCAAGTGTTTGACAATTAAAATATCGTCAAAAATTAATCTGAAAACTTTATTCCATCTACATTATGATTCGTAAGTGTTCAAGTATTTGGTTGTAACATAAATTTGTCCCGTTTATATATTTATATTTATACAAATTGAAAAGAAATAAGACGAATATAACCTAATATTTTCTACTGGATATAGTTGTGGCAATTATGAAGAATAAAATCACGATCACGGAAGAATCAATCGCAAAGAATGATTAATTTCGCAATTAAGATACATCTGGTACAAAAGTTAATTTGAAGAGCACTCGCTGCTTTTGTAACAAACTCGTATTATATATTCACTTCGTTTCGTACGTCCGCCATCTCTCAATAAAGATGTAAGTGAAACGAGCTTCGTGTCCTATCTCAACACTCCTTTTACGTCGAAGGAGAGAGGCACTTCATGTACCATTACTCCTTATAGCCCTTACGATCCTGCGAGATTAGTTCGAATTAATGCGAACGACATTACAGGGGACAGGTGCGCCGTGACTCCTTTCTGCTTCTTCTCCGCGACTTTCCCCCCTTGTGTTCTCCTCTCCTTTTTTCTTTTTACGACTACCTGACGCCGGATAGGGAAATTGGATTGCCATTTTTAAAAAACGAACATTGCGCGCGGAGTGCGTTTTAGAAATGAACCTCGGCATTGCGAGCGCTCTATCGATAAAAAATAAATTTCATAGAGAAATTCTTCCATTTTCAGATAAAATATCTGGTAATATCGCATTATTGTTCTGTCTGATGTTACATTATAGCCCCCTGAAAAATATCACAAAACTCACTATATAGTGTTAAAAAATATTCTTATACGCTAAATAAAAGAAACCCAGAATAACAAATCTATCGATAAAAAATAAATTTCATAAACACGAGCACGAGAAATTCTCCCTTTTTCAGATAAAATATCTGGCAGTATCGCATTATTGTTCTGATATTACACTACATCCCCCCGAAAAATATCAGAAATCGTTAAAAAATATTCCTACACTCTGAATGAAACAAAGTCCAGAATAACAAAAGATTTATCGACAAAAAATAAATATCAGACACGAGCACGAGAAATTCTCCCTTTTTGAGATAAAATATCTGGTAATATCGCATTATTGTTCTGTCTGATGTTACATTATAGCCCCCTGAAAAATATCACAAAACTCACTATATAGTGTTAAAAAATATTCTTATACGCTAAATAAAAGAAACCCAGAATAACAAATCTATCGATAAAAAATAAATTTCATAGACACGAGCACGAGAAATTCTCCCTTTTCCAGATGAAATATCTGACAGTATCGCATTATTGTTCTGATATTACACTACATCCCCCTGAAAAATATCAGAAATCGTTAAAAAATATTCTTACACTCTGAAACAAAGTCCAGAATAACAAAACGATCCCAAAAGGTTTCAATTCAATGGCGACCCTTCGTCAGAACGATGATTGCACTGATTCCTTGCGACGAATACCAATCTAAAGATACCACACCCGGCTCAGAGTAATTCCGTTTTCACGGACTCGTAGCTACGATCGTGCGAAGTTCCTTGCCTCGAGCGGTAATAGCGAATAGACGACGAAAAACGACGAGACAGAGAGAGAGAGAGAGAGAGAGAGAGAGAGAGAGAGAGAGAGAGAGAGAGAGTGATAGGCGACTGAATAGAGACGTCGTACTCGCACTTTAGATAAGAGGATCGGTTCGATAGCGGTCCAAGGCAAGCTATGTACATTGGTATCCTCTCGCGATCCATCGTTTCGTCGTTTCGTCCATCCAACTTCCCTTCGTCCTTCTTTCGTTCGATATCAAGCTCAAGCGGATCGCAAATGGGCCGTGTGATCTCACGCGATCGGCCAGGCCCTGATCACCAAGACCAAAGACGGTCGCGGGCCCGTTCGCTGATTACCGAGCAGACGCTTCACGCTTCGTTTCACGCCAATTGCTTCCCTATTTCGTCGATGATCGCGACGACGCCAGACGCTTGTAATTTCACGCCGATGCGTGGTTTCTTCTTTCGCGTTCCGTCAGATTCCGCCGCGAGATTTCGTTTCTTTGCCTGCTCCGCAGGCGAGGCGAAGCTTCGATCCTTCATCGAGACGAGAACACGTTTTCGTTTGGCCTGTTTCGGCTTTCTCTGTCTTTTTCTTCTGGTTCTAACAGGCGACAGATTCGACAGTCTCACGTTTGGTAGTTCCTTAAATTTTTATGTTGCCAATAATTTATAAAGAGTTACATCGTTTGTTACTCAGCCATGTTGAATCTAAATTTTTAGGAATACGGTATTTGGTAAGTGATGTGGTATTAGGTATTTAAGCGTGGCATGATATTTATTAGGAATAAGGTAAATTTTTAGGCGTAGTGGCATACTTCTTGAAATAAGTGAAATCTAAATTAGCTTTTGAAACAGCGAGGATATTCTTCATTTCTAACTACGTACTTGCAGAAAGATTTCTGCAAATTAAACGTATGCAAAGCAATGTACACATCTCTTAAATGACATTCGGTAACGTGAAGTAATAAATTATCCACACGGTGATTCATTGATATTGAAATTTGCATTGAAGCGTGATAATGATTAAATTGCGTGAAATTACACCTACATTATACTATACGATGAATATAATTATTATACTATATTACACTATTAATATAATATTGTAACAATATAATAATATCACTCATTTTCCCGTCGTCTCTCCCTCAGGAAAGTTCGTTCTCCCGTAAAACCACATAGATATAGAAAAAAAAGGAAAGAAGTATGTACTGAGTAGGAAAATATTACTGGATGTTCGAACTCAAGCTCTGGCCAAGGGAGTATGAAAGAAAAGACAGAGAGAGAGAGAGAAAGAGAAATTGGAATGTTCCCTGGTGAAAGGAGTAATCTCGGCTAGGACTGATCGAAGGCAAAGGAATACCATCAGCCTCGCGGTAACGACTTCCACGGAAGTTCATTTCTATTCACGAGCTGGAGCACTTTTGCGCTTTGAATCTCAGAATACCGCCAATCGTTTCCCTGTCAATGAGCCTGGATAGTCCCGCGCCTTCGAAATCTTTTAGCCTGGTTAATACTTGAAATTGTTTCCGAACGATAACTCACAGCGGCCACTTGTTTAAAAAAAAGGGCAAAGGGAGGATCTCTCGGTACGACGAAGCTCGAACGTTCGAACGAAATAATAAAAAGTGTGCTGAATGTTTTTTATTACGATAAGGGAAATTAAGTTTACCTTACGTACGGACGAAACCAGTTCCTTTCAATTAATCTGTATCAAGAAACTCTATTTCTTGGTATTGAGATCCAGAGATTCGTCGAGCTGTGATAGATTTTGATGCAAATTTGTATATTTGAGAATACAGTTGGAGAGAGAGAAGCTTGGTTGGAAAATTGTTTCGGACACTTTGGACATTTTATAATTTTCTTTTCATGTCACATAACACACTTTTACACGTTCTGTGCAATGGAGCGTGCTCTAAAGTTTATAAATACATTAAAAAATCTGCAGACAAATTACTGCTTGGTTTGTCTTTTCTAGATTAGAATTCCTTTGTATCTTTTACTTACGACGATCATTGATTTCACGATCTCTGAACTATTATTTTTCACTTTGTTCACGTTTACCCATCTTTCGATCTTTCAGTCTTCGTTCTACAATAAAAACACAGCTTTTGACTGCGAACCAAATCGATGCTGACGATCGTATCGAGACGTCAAATGATTGACTCTTAATTTGTTGTAATACAATTATTACAATTAAAATCTGCAAATTAAAATTTACCTGAAGCAGCTGCTCTTCATAGGCACCGCGACGAGAAAAAGATCCCCACAAATTTATAATCTTCGAATCACACGAACGCAAGTCGAGCAATCTGAACGATGTCCGAGTATTTCATTCGTGTCTGGTCGACAGTCGAGACTTAACTGCGCAAAGGAGACAGTGTCGGCCCGTTCGATTGTTGCTGTTTCATTTGCGTTTCGACCTTTCGTTCTCGAAATTGTAGATATTACGTCGACGCGAACGGCGAGTCGAAGTAACTGACAGCGCACAATTGTAATTTGAACAACATTTTCCGCTGGATGTAATTGCGACAATATTTCTCTGGGTAAGAGGTATGCTCCGTCATATTTCCTTCTTTCTTCTCGAAATTAAAGCGTCTTGCAATCTATCTTGTGTCGAGAGAAAAATGAAAAAGAAAATTAAAGTTGCACCCGGGTGTCTTTTTAATTCGTTGCGTTTTATTCAGTTTCACGAGTTCTTTTACACACTCTATACACAGTCGCACGGTCTATTGTTGCACGATAATTAAAATCTCGCGTAAAAATTATAGCAAAATATAGCAAAATATAGAAAATATTGTACACATGGAACCTTTTAACTTCAACTTAACACTTGATTAATGAAGAAGGATATATTCGCGTAAACTCACGATCTTTTGGTGTAAGAGGAGCGACAGATACTTCAAGAAGAACGTGCAGAAATATATATAAAGTTAGAAAGTATTTTTAGTAACACTATCTTGTTCATTTTTGTGACGACGAACAACTATTAACTATTAAAAGAATTAAAGTAAAATTCTCTCCATATCCTAGACGAATTTATCCCAATTGAATGAAATCCACGATCATCTAACTTGGTCCGTTGTTCGCTTGTATTGTAAATACTGTTTTATGATACATTTATCATCGCTGAACATAAAATATCGAAAAATAATGAAACAACGTCGAAAGTAACAGCAGGATTCATTATGAAATCCATTTTGTTCAACGATGCGTTTCAAACGATACGAAAGCACAAAATAATCGCCGATGTCACAATAAATAATCGCCAATTCACAAATCGTCCAGTCGAGAATAAAGAGGAAATTGGAATGAGGAATGTGCCAGAGCATAAAATTAGGTTTGTCCATTTCTTGAAACCTCGAACTCGTCCGCAGCTACCAGTAAACCGAGTCGATCGTCGTTTGTTCCCTCTTCCATCTTCTAATCAAATATTCCCACAATTCCACAATTTTTTTCGAATATTCACCGCATTCACCGACGGCTATGAAGTTAATAAAAAATAATAACGTGCGACGTTTCGCCTGATGGACGTTGGCTATAGCGTAATAACGGAGGCGGTTAGCCAATTACGGTAATTTCATAGCCAATTGTCGTTGCAAGGGGTAAGCCTCAGTTTACAGAATGTGTACGTAAATTCTAGGGAAGCAATTTAATTTCAAGAAACAAATAAAATCTTCTCCCTCGCAGTTCTTTCCCCGTTGTTTCGTAAATCGTTTATTATTCATGGACGATTATTGGTGTACTGTACGTTTGTGACTGTAGAGTCGCACAAAGGCACCAGGCATTATTCGTTTCGCTTTAAAACGGTGGTTCAACAATACTGACTTTATAGAGATACTAATAAGAGTCTCTATTGAATACGATTTCATTGCTACACGGTGATGGAAAACGTTTGGTGTTCAGTGTGCGTATCTTTACACATTTCTCGAAGTGTACAAACCAGTGTTACAATTTAATTATTTTTACCAGTAAGGAGAAACTGATACTTGGTGTCAATTCGTAACGCATTACCTATTCCTAACGAGGTGAAATAGACTCAAATCACATCGACAAATTCATGAAATATGGCTATAGCCTCCTGAAACAAAATTAAAACTCGCAAAATCTTCAGATTCGTAAAAATCAACAGCCTGCGACTAGGAATGAAAGCTACCACGTTCTAGAAACTGAACTATTTTATTGAGTACTACTTAATTGAATATTTTTCTTTAAGAGGCTGCCATTCTCATCGATCAGAGTATTACTCCTGCATGGAAGATATCATCATAAAATACGACACGGAGGTTTTCACCAGCTGAAATAATTTTCACAGCTTATTACTGTATCTACGTCAATTACGAGATTATTAATTAATATCAATTACAAACGAATATACCGATGAAAAGCCTTCTACCGTGCCGGTGTAACAATTGTAAACGTTGAACGAGAATGCCTTGCTGGTTCTCAACATCATGTTCAGCAATAACTTTTGGGTTGTTACAGTAGTATCGTACCAGTTGTCGTGGAAACTGAAATCATTGGAAAAAATTCTCTTCTGGCGCACTTTCGGAGTACCGGTCAGTGCTCGAATGCTTACACTGCCATGGAAAAGTTGTTATAGTAATCGTACGCTTGTTCGCACAAGTAATTCAGGTAATACATGTACATTAATTCGCAAACGATAAACAAGATACTGGCAACTGCTTCTTCGCATTCGGTTGTAAACAATTCGGATAGCGACGCGGACAGCTAGAAAAATGAATAAAATCTTGGAGTGTCTGGTCGTTTCTCGTTTTTTTCGACAAATGACTACGAAGGCAGGATTGGAAACACAGATGTAGTTTCAACGAAAAATGAGGGCAAATAACGAGTTTAATACACAAACGAGTATACTTACGCGAAATAAATTAATTGCTAGAGAAGTGATAGCAAACATAAGGAGGACAGCATATGAGAATGCGTTGTTGTCCTGTATCTCCTGGATAAATCTACGAGAACAAATGCTGATTGAATTGAATGACGATCATGTAAAAAATGATATATGTGAGTACGAAGCGGTACTGACTCTAGCCCTCTCTTATGGGCGATTACAGCTTTTGCTATATCTCTTCTTGTTCTGACATCGCACTGGTATTTCGAATTTCTGAAAATAGTTTTTCTCACGTAGTAGCTGAAAATTCCGGCATTATGTATAAATTTTTTCGTAACAAAAGTATATAAGTAAATATAATCGTGCAGAATTTCATAGAACAGATTATTTCATAATTTCGACGAGAAAATAAATTAATTAGAGTTGTCGAAAATGATTTCGTTCATAGCATGTGCATTCGTATATATTGCTTATCATTGAAAAACAAATGAGATAAAAAACTAAATTAATTTCGAATTGTATCATGTTTCTTACTGGGTATTATAATTTCGTACTATAATTTCAGATATATTTATATTTCAAATAGATCCAATCCAAATTCACTGGTTGAGTGAATTTCACCAGATAGTAAGAAATTGCTTCTGATAAAAAAGCGATGAGACAATTTTTTCAAAATTTCGTGTCAAATTAATTTTAATTAAAAAAATTGATTTTGCTGATCTCGTGTTAAATCAATTTAAAAAAATAGCTTATTAACACGTACACAAACTTGTCGCCGATACACTGATCTATCATCATACCAATAGAATACTATTAATGTGCAATGTCACATGAAACACATAAACGGTGAATCGGACAATCATTCACTATTTGTTATACCTGGTAACTTCGCTCAAACTGATAGCATGCTTCAGACACAGGATCGCCAACGTTTCCGTTCCCGCGAAGATAGTTACGAAAATTATCATCGAAAAGTTCACATGTAGAAACGTGAGTAAAATACATTTCTCTTCAAGTATCAGGTATTCCGTACTTATGGGAAATCTCCTTAAACGAGTTTCGTTCGTCGGCACAATTCTCTCGTAAACAAAGATTGACGAGTAATAGAGTACAATGGTTACTAACGAGAAATAAAACACCGCTGTAACACATATACGTGAAATTAGAAAGATCAAACTGCGTCAATTCGTACGTGTACTGTATTTCCAAATATGTCGCTCACATCCGAATCGTAACCCGTAGACTTTTCCCATGTTGGCGTGTTTCTTCATAATTTCAAGTGCCTCGCCGTGTTCCATTTCCATGTCGCGTCTTATTTTGTCCATAAACTTCTTCGCCTACGTTTGTTTACGATTTACGTCTACTTTTCAATATGCTTCAATGCAAATTGTTTAACTGGACGGTCGAGAACTTACTGTGGGAAGTTGATACCAATTTATATTGTACTTTGCAAACGAGCCCAAACACATGAGCACGAACGAAACGTACTTCAGCATGAATTCCCTAGTTATGAAGACCAAACACTGGAAAACGTAATGAATTACAGAAATACTCGCAGAGAGGCATTTGATGAATGTTCCAGTTCAATGGAAGCAAACATAACATATATAAAAAAAAGTTTATAAGTGTTTATAAAAGTTTTTAAAAAAATACGATTTAATTTAATTTAATTACTGTTTTTTTTTTTTTTTTTTTTGGTTAATCTATTAACTGGACTATGCGTTATAAAAAATTTCTATGATTATGGGATTGACAGATACAAATCAATCTGCACCGAGTTGAAAAGTTTAAATAAATACAACGATATAATAAAGACTATTTTTTGAAAAAAAGAAAACACGACCTTAGTTAATGGAGGTTAAAATTTTCAAATCCCCATGCGGATTTGGGCTGTTTCCAAACACAACTCGAAATATTATATATTAAAAATTTTATTTCTCCAAATAAAAATTGTATAAAGTAACAGGCTTATCACAGTGCGGTCACTTGAATACACACTCGTCACTGTGCCCAATTGAAAGAATTGTGAAAGCCAATAATATACAATAAATGAAAATTAAATAATAATCGCAGCACCTGAGCCACGATAAAAAGAAAAAAACTGAAGCTGATGAAGCTGTTTTTCAAAACGATGAATCTCGTGTTCTGATACGGCCAAAGTCCTATCATTGTTAAGAGAACCCTAGGGAAACTGTAATACGTCAGTGCTTCGACCATCGCGTACAATGGTTTAAGAACTACTGATTACCCGCTTCTTCGACTTAATGTTCCCTCTTTACCTCTCTTAGAAATTTTCCAACGAAACATCACAACAGAAATTCGTAGAACCACCGGCAGAATAAACGACGCAACCTGTAATTACAGAATTATTTATTCATGTTCATCAGCGTAGGAAGTAAACGATCGATTGGTTCTTTTCCAGAGAATTATTGACTATAGAAATAGGGCTATTAAGAAAATTATAGTCTAAGGGTACTGAACAGTCTTCTCTCGAAACAATTTCCTTTCTCTCACATTTATTTGTTTTGCCTGTGTGGGATGTAGGAAAAAAATATTTCGCAATCGCAGTCAGTCTGTTTTATTTGCTCGAGATGAAAGTCTTAGTTGAGAATGATTCGGAGACTAGTACGAAATTTGATGTCAAGGGAACACGAAAGAGTGATTCTGTTCGCGAGATATTTTGTTACAAATTGAGCTAGTGCTGCTCGTATCGAGGACATGTATTCAACATGTTCAATTTTAGTTACTAATTAAAATCGGAACACAAAAATGTACAAGAGTGGATTAGATATACACAGGGTGTCTCATTTCAACTCATTTTAACTGATCCGTGTAATTAATCTCGCATTTATTGGTCATTCGAAAGAATATTTGATATAAAATTTACCTTGTTCTTACGATAACGACCAGATTTGTCTACATTTGTTTCCGAGATTTCAAAGTTACGTCCAACATTTTTTAAATGTAGTCATATATTTTTCTATGCATTAATCGACGTTCCCTGTAACAAAGTGCTAACCAAGGTTGAATGATTATTAATCTGAAAAGCATTTTAACTCATCCGTGTTATATAAATACACGAATAATAGTAATTGTGACTGTTTTGTGACAACGTATCGTAAAATGTAGATGATACGTAACGTGAGTATTTTTGCAATATTTAATATATTGTTATTACGAAACGAGCATTTACGTGTACATATATTTCAAACGCAAAATGTGTCGCAAAAGTCAGATTCGGCGTACAAAGTGTTGTGTTTAGTGCGTATCGATATCTTAGGTATGAAAAATGAACGTAGGACTATTGTTTATCAAGCAGGCGATTGAAAGAATTGAAAGAATGTAACGCAAAACGGCAAGAGAATCCGCACCATTACCAACATAAATAATTCCCGATTAAGAACAGTAATTAATAAACAATCAAATGACGTCGATTCAACATCGAATGACAAACAAACATCAATTCAAATAACAATCGACGATACAAAAGGTATTCAAAACAAGAATAACATCGATATCATTATCTTAAATATTTGGTGTTGTAAAATTTTGCTACTGTAATGGAGAAGTAAGGCCCTATCGTGTGTTTGGACAGACGATTAGGCGAACACTCAATTGAATAAATTGACATTTTGGTTACTCACATAGTTGTGTAAATGCTCTCGACGGAATTTAATATGTCTTGAAATGCGTAATTTACGAAAACAATGAAAAACAACTCGCACAATAAAAGTGCCAGAGACATTGGTCAAGTTTAAAAGAAATTTAAAAAATATATGCATAAATTACAAGGACACAAATATTTCGCAGAGATCACAAAAATATTTAAACAGTGATCCACTACACGTATATGTACAAGTTTTTTCATCTTTAATAATCGTAATATGCTTCAGATAACTTTTAAATATATGCTTTCAAAAAATATTTGTAACTTCTGTAAACATTTTTACATTGGTTTCAAATTTTGTTGATTGTCCTAATTGTCCTTTGTTACAGTCTTAATGAAGTGTCGAAGTAATTGAAAATTCTTTCTTACGGTAAGCATTAGAATATTTTTAAAAGTCACACCATTTATATAATAAGGAACGTACCAAGTTTCCTTACCATACAATTTCAAACAAATTAGTAGTGTGCTGTATCAACATGGCACACAAGGATTCAGTAGCTATAGTTATAACAACGCTTAGATCATGACGTATCGCCAGCAGAGATAAGCATTTCTGTTCGTATAAGGAGTATCTGACTTGTATTAAAGATATGGAATTGAGATATGTTCAATGAGACGAGAAGATTTCGGAAGGAAGGCAAAGCACCACCATCATTAACGTCATTAGAAATATCATTTCTACAACAACATACGTCATAGATTTTGTACATTTTCTAGTTGTAGCATAATAACAGGGGCGATTAGCCAATTACAGTAATTTCATAGCAAATTGTCGTTGCAAGGAATGACCCTCAGTTTACGGAATGTGTTAAATTCTAGAGGAACAATTTAATTTCAAGAAACAAGTAAAATCTTCTCCGTTGCAGTTCCTTCCTTGCTTCATAAATCGTTTATTATTCATGAACGATTATTGGTGTATCGTACGTTTGTGTTTGTAAAGTCGTACAGAGGCATTAGGCATTATTCGCTTTAAAAGGGTGGTTCAAGAATACTACCATTATAGAGTTATTAGTAAGAATCTCTATTAAATACGATTTCATTATTACACGGTGGTGGAAAACGTTTGGTGTTGAGTGTTTGCAATAGCAGTCTGAAACTTGGAATGAAAGCCTTTACGTATACCTCTGCGTAGAAATCAAACTATTTCATTGAGTACTATTTAACTGAATTAGACGATGCATTATCATCGATCAGAGTATTACTCCTGCATGGAAGATATAATCATAAAATACGAAACTGAGGTTTTCACTAGCTGAAAAGGTAAATAATTTTCACAGGTTACTGTTGTATCCACGTCAACTACAAAACTATTAGTTAATATCAATTACAAACGAATATACCGATGAAAAGCCTTCTATTGTGCAGGTATAACAATTGTAAACGTTGAAGGAGAATGTCTTGCTGGTTCTCAACATCATATTCAACAATAACTTCTGAGTTGCCACAGTAGTATCGTACCAGTTGTCGTGGAAACTGAAATCATTGGTAAAAATTTCTTCTGGCACACATTCAGAGTACCGCTCACTGATCGAGTGCTTACATTGTCATGGAAAAGTTGGTATAGTAATCGTACGCTTGCTCGATAAAGTAATTCATGTAATACATGTACATTAGTTCGGAAACGACAAATAAGATACTGACAATTGCTTCATCGCATTCGGATGTAAACAATTCGGACAGCGATGCGAAAAGCTGGAAAATGAATAAAATCCTGAATGTTGGCGTTTCGACAAACGACTACGAAAGCTAGATTGGAAACACAGATGTAGTTCCCACGACCACGAAAAATATACGGAAATTTCATGTTTAATACATACATGAGTATACTTACGCGAAAGAAATTAATCGCTAGAGAAAAGATAGCAAACAGAAGGAGGACAGCATATGGAAACGCGCTGTTGTCCTGTACCTCCTTGATAAATCTACGGGAACAAATGATAACTGAATTGAATGACGATCCAGTGAAGAACGAAATATGTGATATATGTGAGTACGAAGCAGTACTGACTCTAATCCCCTCCTATGAGCGATTACGGCTTTTGCTATATCCCTTCTTGTTCTTTCGTCACACTGGTACTTCGAATTACTGAAAATAGTTTTTCTCACGTAGTAGCTGAAAATTCCGGCATTATGCATAAACATTTTCGTAACAGTAGTATAGATATACTTGAGCATAATTTTTCATAATTTCGACAAAAAGAATAAATTAATCAGAGTTGTCGAAAATGACAATTTTGTTCATAGCACGCACTCGTGTGTATCGCTTTTCATTAAAAAACAAACGAGATAATAAATTAAATGAATTCTGAATTGTATCATTTTTCTTACTGGGTATTATCATTTTGTTGAATAATATAATTTCAAATATTACATTTATATTTCAAATAGTTTCAGCCCAAATCCTAGAAAATTCACTATCTGAATCAGTTTCTCTACACAGTAAAAAATTGCTTCCCTTAGGAAAGAGGAGATACAATATTTTTAAAATTTCAAATCAAATAGATTTCAAAAAATAGTTTAATAATACGTGTCCTAAAACACTTGTCACCTGAAACGCACAAACGGTGCATCGAACAATCATTCGCTATACGTTATACCTGGTAATCTCGCTCAAACCGATAGCATGTTTCAGCCACATGATAGTTAAGGTTTCCGTTCCCGCGAAGATAGTCGCGCAAATTATCATGGAAAAGTTCATATGTAGAAACGTGAGTAAACGACATTTCTCTTCAAGTATCAGGTATTCCGCAGTTACGGGAAATCTCCTCAGACGAGTTTCGTTTGTTGGCACAATTCTCTCATAAACAAAGATTGACGAGTAATAGAGTACAATGGTTACTAACGAGAAATAAAACACCGCTGTAACACATATACAAAGATCAAACTGCGTCAATTCGTACGTGTACTATATTTCCAAAGATGTCGCTCACATCCGAATCGTAACCCGTAGATTTTCCCCATGTAGGCGTGTTTCTTCATAATTTCAAGTGTCTCGCCGCGTTCCATTTCCATGTCGCGTTTTATTTTGTCCATAAACTTCTTCGCCTACGTTTATATACGATTTATGTCTACTTTGCAAAATGCTTAAAAGCAAATTTTTTACTGGACGGCCGAGAACTTACTGTACGAAGTTGATACCAATTTATATTGTACCTTGCAAAGGAGGCCAAGCTCATCAGCACGCATGAAACGTACTTGAGCATGAATTTCCTAGTTTTGAGGACCAAACACTGGAAAAGTTAATAAATTATGGAAATATTCACAGAAAGGCATTTGATGAATATTCTCGTTCAATGGCATCATACATAAATAAAGTTTAAGAGTTTGTAGTTTCTAAAAAAATTCGATTTAATTAATAATTTCATTTAATTAATATTTTAGTATTGGATGTTGTCTAAAATTTCTATGATTACGGGATTGATAGAAACAAATCAACTTCGACCAAGTTGAAAAATGTTGATAAATATGATAAAGTATATAATAATGAATCAATATATCTAATGGATATATTAATGGTATAATAAAAAATATTTTCTATAAAAAATTGAAATTAAAAACGAAAACAGGAGACGAAAGGGGATCTTAGTTAATCAGGTGAAGATTTTGAAACCACCATGCTGTTTCCACGTATTTCAAATTCTAATAAATTTTTTTAAAAATTAAAATAGGTATGAATAACTCGCTTATGACAATGCGGTCTTGAATGCACGCTTGTCCCAGACACTGTATCCAATCGAAAAAAGTATGAAAGCTAATAATACAGTAAACGAAAATTAAATAACAATCACAGCACCTGAGCCACGATAAACAGGAAAAAACTAAAGCTGATTAAGCTATTTTTCAAAACGATGAATCTCGTGTTCTGATACGGCCAAAGCCCTATCATTGTTAAGAGAATCTTAGGCACAGTGTAATAAGCCAATGCTTCGACCATCGCGTACAATGGTTCAACAACTACTGATTGCCCGCTTCTTCGATTTAATTTCCCTTTCTTAGAAATTTTCTAATGAAATGTCACAACAGAAATTCATAGAACCTCCGGCAGAACGAATGACGCGACCTGCAATTTCAGAATTAATTATTCATGTTCACGAGTGTTGGAACTAAACGATCGATTTATTTTCTTCTATCCATTGACTATAGAAACAGAGCTATTAAGAAAATTATAGTCTAGGCGTACTGAACAGTCTTCTCTCGAGACAATTTCCTTCCTCTCATATTTATTAGTTTCGCCTGCGTGGGCTGTAGGAAAAAAATATTTCCCAATCGCAGTCAGTCTGTTTTACTTGCTCGAGATGGAACGAAAGTTGAGAATGATTCGGAGACTAGTATGAAATTTGATGTCAAGGGAACACGAAAGAGTGATTCTGTTCGCGAGATATTTTGTTAGAAATTGAGCGAGTGTTGCTTGTATCAAGCACATGTATTCATCATATTCAATTTTAGTTACTAACTAAAATCGGGACACGAAAATCTACTAGACAGGGTGTCTCATTTTAACTCAGTTTAACTCACAGATGCAATTATCCCCGCATTTGTTGGTTGTTAGAAATGATGTTTGATATAAAATTTACCTTTTCCTTACGATAATCGCCAGATCTGTCCAGATTTGTTTCCGAGACTTCAAAGTTACGTCCAATATATTTTAAATGGTGTCACGTATTTTTCTACGCAATAATCGACCTTCTCTGTAAAAAAGTGCTAACCTAGGTTGAATGGTTATTAATTTAAAAAGCATTTTAACTTATCCCTGTTATATAAATACATAAATTACGTGCGCGATATTGACGATGAAATGATTGTTGGTGACGACGCATCGTAAAATACAGGTGACACGTGACGTGAATATTTTTGCAATATTTGATATATTGTTAATACGAAACATACCTTTACGTATATTTTCATCGCAAAATGGGTCCTAAAGGTCAGATTTGGTGTATAAAATGTTCTGCTTACAATTAGTATATATCGATGTGTTTGCCACGGATATTGAACGTAGAAATATTGTTTAAGAAATAAACGATTGAAATAATTGAAAGAAGGTAATGAAAAATGGCAACAGAATCCGTATCCTCAAGAAATAAATATCTTTCGATTAAGTTTATTTATTAAACAGTCAAATGACATCGATTAAACATCGGATGACAGTCAAACATGAATTCAAATAACAATCGTCGATGATCGTAACAACCGATTCGAAAGTGAACGACAACAAAAGGAACCTTACAACAGAGATCAGTTTCTTTTTATTACAGCTTTGTGCGTTGGAATTCATCATCGTGAAATAGGATACTGATGATTTTATCAGCTGTAAACTTCGAGGAGATTACAAACACTGTACTGACAGATGATTGTCATAATTATATTGGTCAAGATTAAAAGAAATTTAAAAAATATACGTACAAATAAATTACAAGGATACACATATTTCGCAGAGATCACAAAAAAAAAAAAAAAAAAAACAGTGATTCGCTGCACATATATGTAAAATTCATTTCACCATCTTTAATAATCGTAATATGCTTCAGATAACTTTTTTAATAAATATATATTTTCAACAAATATTTGTAACTTCTACTTTTTGTGTGGGTTTCATATTTTGTTGATGTAATTATCCTAGTTGTCCTTTGTTACGGTCTTAATGAAGTTTCGAAGTAATTAAAAATTGTTTCTCATGGTAAGCATTTGAATATTATTAAAAGCCACGCATGTATGTAATAAGGAACATATCAAGTTTCCATTCCTAACGATTTCAAACAAATTAGTGCTGTGCTGTATCAACATGGCACACAAGGATTCAGTGGCCATAATCGTAACAATGCCTAGAAAGTAAACGAATTTCTGACATATTGTCATCAGAGACAAGTATTTCTGTTCGTCAAAGGAATATCCGATTTGTAATAAAGGTTTATGGGATCGAGATATGTTCAATGATAGAAGAAGGAAAGCAAAGCACCATTAACGTCAGTAAAAATATCATTACTCTCATAACATTTTCTACAATAACAACCGTCAAAGATCTTGTACCACAACTTTCTGTTTTAATATAGCTGGCTATAGTATAATTAACGGGAGCCGTAATTTCATTACGGTTGCAAAGGGTGAGCCTCAGTCTATCGAATGTATACGTGAATTGTGGGGAAACAATTTCATTTCAAGAAAAAGGTAAAACCTTCTCCCTCGCAGTTCTTTTCCTGTTGCTTCGTAAATCGTTTATTATTGACGAACGATTATTGGTGTACACGCACGTTTGTGACCATAGAGTCGCACAAAGGCACCAGGCATTATTAGCTCGGCTTTGAAAGGGTGGTTCAAGAATACTGCCATTATAGAGTTATTAAGAAGAGTCTCTATTAAATACGATTTCATTACTACACGGTGACGGAAAACGTTTGGTGTTCAGTTTGCATTGACAGCCTGTAACTTGGAATGAAAGCATCTACGTATTCTTCTGCGTAGAAATCAAACTATTTCAATGAGTACTATTTAACTGAATATTTTTCTCTTAGACGCTGCATTATCATCGATGAAAGTATTACTCCTGCATGGAAGATATCATCATGAAATACGACACTGAGGTTTTCACCAGCTGAAAGGTGAATAATTTTCAGAGGTTACCACTGTATCCATGCTAACTACAAAATATTTATTAACATTAATTACAACCGAATATACCGATGAAAAGCCTTCTACCGTGCCGGCGTAACAATTGTAAACGTTGAACGAGAATGCCTTGCTGGTTCTCAACATCATGTTCAACAATAACTTTTGGGTTGTTACAGTAGTATCGTACCAGTTGTCGTGGAAACTGAAATCATTGGTAAAAATTTCGTCTGGCACACATTCAGAGTACCGCTCACTGATCGACTGCTTACATTGTCATGGAAAAGTTGTTATAGTAATCGTACGCTTGTTCGCACAAGTAATTCAAGTAATACATATACATTAATTCGCAAACGATAAATAAGATACTGGCGATAGCTTCTTCGCATTCGGATGAAAAAAATTCGGATAGCGATGCAGACAGCTGGAAAATGAATGAAATCTTGGAATTTGGCGTTCTTCTCGTTTCGACAAATGACTACGAAGGCAGGGTTGAAAACATAGGTGTAGTTCCAAGGGTCACGAAGAATGACGAGAAATGTCAAGTTTACTTACGCGAAAAAAATTAATTGCTAGAGAAGTGACAGCAAACAGAAGAAGGACTGCATATGCGAATGCGTTGTTGTCCTGGAATTCCTGAATGTATCTATGAGAACGAATGATCATTGAATTAAATAAGGATCTTATAAAGAACGATATTAGTGAGTTCGAAGCAGTACTGACTCTAATCCTCTCCTATGAGCGATTACGGCTTTTGCTATATCACTTCTTGTTCTTTCGTCGCACTGGTACTTCGAATTACCGAAAATAGTTTTTCTCACGTAGAAGCTGAAAATTCCAGCATCATGTATAAACTTTTTTCAAAAGTATAAATATACTCGTGCATAATTTCATAGAACAGATTATTCCATAATTTCGACAAAAATTTGTCAGTGCTGTCGCAAAACGACATTTTGTACATAGCATGTGCATTCATGCTAATCTCAAATCTAAATTAATTTTGAACTGTATCATCTTTCTTACTGGGTATTATAATTTTGATGAATAATATAATTTCAAATATTATATTTATATTTCAAATAACCCAGATTCTAGTAAGTTCACTATTTGAATCAGTTTGTCTAGATAGTAAAAAATTGCTTCCCTTAAGAAAGCGATGACCCAATGTTTTTAAAATTTCATATCAAATCAATTTTCAAAAATAGTTCAAAAACACTTGTCACCAATAAAACACCGATTTATTATCATATCAATAAAACACTATTAACGTGCACTGTCACCTGAAACACACAAACGGTGCATCGAATAATTACTCGTTATTGGTTATACCTGGTAACCTCGCTTAATCCGATAGCATGCTTCAGCCACAGGATACTTAACGTTTCCGTACCCGCGAAGATAGTTACGAAAAGAAACATCGAAAAGTTCATATGTAGAAACTTGACTAAATGATACTTCTCTTCAAATATCAGGTAATCCGTACTTATGGGAAATCTCCTCAGACGAGTCTCGTTCGTGGGCATAATTCTCTCGTAAATAAACACTGACGAGTAGTAGAGTAAAACGGTTACTAACGAGAAATAAAACACCGCTGTAACACATATACGTGAAATTAGAAAGATCAAACTGCGTCAATTCGTACGTGTACTGTATTTCCAAAGATGTCGCTCACATCCGAATCGTAACCCGTAGACTTTCCCCATGTAAGCGTGTTTCTTTATAATTTCAAGTGGCTCGCCGCGTTCCATTTCCATGTCGCGTTTTATTTTGTCCATAAACTTCTTCGCCTACGTTCGTTTACGATTTATGACTTCGTAAAATGCGCAAAAGCAAATCATTTTTTACCGGATGGATGAGAACTTACTGTATGAAGTTGATACCAATTTATATTGTACCTTCCAAAGGATCCCAAGCTCATTAGCACGAACGAAAAGTACTTGAGCATGAATTCCCTAGTTATGAAGACCAAACACTGGAAAACGTAATAAATTATGGAAATATTCAAAACAAGGTATTTGATGAATATTCCCGTTCAGTTGAAGTAAACATAATATATAAAAAAAGTTTATAAAAGTTTTAAATAAACAATACGAATGAATTTAATTAATTTTTGTACTGGACTATTCGTTATCTAAAATTTCCACGATTGTCGGATTGGTAGAAAGAAATCAATTTCGACCAAGTTGAAATTTTAATAAATATAATAAAGAATATGATAATATATAATAAAGATTATATAATAATATAATAAAGAATATAATAATGAATATACGTAATGAATATATTAATGACATAATAAAGGATGAAATAATAAAAAAAAGAAATTAAAAACGAAAACACGAGACGAAAGTGGACCTCAATTAATGAGGTGAAGATTTTGAAATCTGCATGCGGATTAAGATTGTTTTCACCTACAAGAAACTAAATCTTCTTTTTAAATTAAAAAAGATATAACACGCTTATCACAGTGCATTCTTGAATGCGCGCTTGTTCCACACATTGTATTTAGTCGAAGGAAGTGTGAAAGCTAATGATACAACAAACGAAAAGTAAGTAATAATCACAGCACCTGAGCCACGATAAAAAGAAAAAAACTGAAGCTGATGAAGCTGTTTTTCAAAACAGTGAATCTCGTGTTCTGATACGGCCAAAGTCCTATCATTGTTAATAGAACCCTAGGGAAACTATAATACGTCAATGCTTCGACCATCGCGTACAACGGTTCAAGAAATACTGATTTCCCGTTTCTTCGATTTAATTTCCCTCTTTACCTCCCTTAGAGATTTTCCAGTGGAATATTGCAACAGAAGTTCATAGAATCACCGGCGGAATGAACGACACGACCTGCAATTTCAGAATTAATTATTCATGTTCATTTGCGTTGGAAGTAAACGATCGATTTATTTTCTTCTACCCTTTGACTATAGAAATAGAGCTATTAAGAAAATTATAGTCTAAGGGTACTGAATAGTCTTTCCTCGAAACAATTTCCTTCCTCTCACATTTATTTGTTTGCCTGTGTGGGATGTAGGAAAAAAATATTTCGCAATCGCAGTCAGTCTGTTTTATTTGCTCGAGATAAAAGGAACTTAGTTGAGAGAATGATTCGGAGACTAGTACGAAATTTGATGCCAAGGGAACACGAAAGAGTGATTCTGTTCGCGAGATATTTTGTTACAAATTGAGCGAGTGTTGCTCGTATCAAGCACATGTATTCAACATCAATTTTAGTTACTAATTAAAAGCGGAAAATCCACAAGACTGTATTAGATATACACAGGGTGTTTCATTTTAACTCATTTTAACTCATCCGTGCAATTATCCTTTCATTTATTGGTTATTCGAAAGAATATTTGACATAAAATTTACCATATTCTTACGATATACACCAGGTTTGTCTAGATTTGTTTCCGAGATTTCAAAGTTACGTCCAATCTTTTTTTAAATGGAATCAAACATTTTTCTATGCATTAATCGATATTCTCTGTAAAAAAGTGCTAACCAAGGTTGAATGATTATTAATTTGAAAAGCACTTTAACTCATCTGTGGTAGATAAATATATGAATTATGTGCGCGATAATTGTGACTGATTTGTGGCGACGTATCGTAAAATGCAGGTGATACGTGACGTGAGTATTTTTGTAATATTTAACATATTGTTATTACGAAACATACATTTGCGTATATGTACATATATTTCAAACGCAAAATGTGTTGCAAATGTCAGTTTCGGTGTATAAAATGTTGTGCTTAGTGCGTTACGATATTTTTGTTGTGGAAATTGAACGCAGAAATATTGTTTAAGATGTGAATAACTATTCGATTATTTTTTGAAAGTGGATTTCTCGTGTGTATGAAATTAAGTTTTAACCCTTTACACAAGGTTCTACTCCCAGATTTAAAGAGATCTACTACAGGCACACACACACACATCATTTTTTTTATCTTTAATAGTCGTGATATGCTTCAGATAACGTTATATGTTTAACTAATATATGTTTTCAACATTTATCTCGCAACTTCTACAAACACTTCCAGATCAGTTTCAAATTTTGATGATGCAATAATCATAGTTGTCTTTTGTCATAGTATTAATGAAATATTTCAAAGTATTTCATAATTCTATTTCATGGTAAACATTAGAATATCTTTAAACGCCACACATGCATATAATAACGAATACATGAAGTTTCCTTACTTAGCAATTTCAAACTAGTAGTCTGTTGTATCAATATGGTACACAACAATTCAGCTGTAATTATAACAGCACTTAGAAAGTATACGATTTCCTGACATATCGCCATCAGAGATAAGTATTTCTGTTTATATAATATCCAACCTGTATTTATGGTATCGAAATGTGTTCAATGATAGGACAAGATTGCGAAAAGAAGGCAAAGCACTACCATCATTAAAACGCCAGAAGAAATATCAATGCTGCAATAACAATTTCTACAATAACATTCGACAATGATTTTGACGATTAGCCAATTACGACAACTTCGACAATTAACAAAATTAGATCAAATCATCAGATTCATCAAATAGCTATTTCTCGTGAAATAAAATTAAAATTCACAAAATCTTCAGATTTAGCAGTTTGCAACGTGGAATAAAAGCTACAACACGTTTTTTGTCTTGAAATTGAACTATTTTATTGAGTACTGTTTAAACGAATATCTTTTTCTTAGACACTGCATTATCATCAATCTGAGTATTACTGTTGCATGGATGATATCATCATAAAATACGACATTGAGGTTTTCACCAGCTGAAAGATAAATAATTTTCAGAGTTCATTACTGCGCCTAACTACGAAATATTCATTAATATTAATTACAAACGAATATACCGATGAAAAGCCTTCTACTGTTCCGATGTAACAATTGAAAATGTTGAACGAGAATGTCTTGCTAGTTCTCAGCATCATGTTCAACAATAACTTTTGGGTTGTTACAGTAGTATCGTACCAGTTGTCATGGAAACTGAAATCATTGGTAAAAATTTCGTCCGGCACACTTTCAGATTACCGCATAGTGATCGAATGCTTACATTCCCATGGAAAAGTTGTTATAGTAATCGTACGCTTGTTCGCACAAGTAATTCAAGTAATACATATACAATAATTCGCCACTGATGAATATGATACTGGCAATTATTTCTTCGAATTCGTAAAACGATTTGGATTGCGATGCAGACAGCTGGAAAATGAATAAAATCTTGGATTTTGGTCGTTTCTCGTTTCGACAAATGATTACGAAGTTCAGATTGAAAACACAGATGTACATAGTTTCAAGGACCACGAAAATTGAACGGAAAATTCAGGTTTAATTTATACATGAGTATACTTACGCGAAACAAATTAATTGCTAGAGAAGTGACAGCAAACAGAAGGAGGACAGCATATGCGAATGCGTTGTTGTCCTGTACCTCCTTGATAAATCTACGAGGACAAACGATGATTGAATTAAATGACGATATTGTAAAGGACGATATATGTGAGTACGAAGTAGTACTGACTCTAGCCCTCTGTTATGGGCGATTACGGCTTTTGCTATATCACTTCTTGTTCTGTCATCGCACTCGTATTTCGAATTTCTGAAAATAGTTTTTCTCACGTAGTAGCTGAAAATTCCAGCATAATGTATATACTTTTTCGTAACAAAAGTATAAATATACTGGCGCGTAAATTCATAGAACAGATTATTCCATAATTTCAACAAAAATATAAATTTATCAGAGCTGTAGGAAAACGACATTTTGTACATAGCATGCTACTCTCAAATCTAAATTAGTTTTGAATTTTGTACCATCTTTCTTACTGGGTATTATAATTTTGTTGAATAATATAATTTCAAATAGTTCTAAACAAGATGCCAGTACGTTCACTGTTTGAATCATTTTCTCTACACAGAAAAAATTGCTTCCCTTAAAAAAGCGATGACCCAATATATCAAATCAAGTTTAAAAAATTAATATCGTTGATCAATTTTACAAAAGTAGTTTAATAACATTTAGCCTACCACACTTGTCACCAATACATTCATCCATTATCATATCAATAAAACACTCTTAATGTACATTGTCACTTCAAACATACAAACGGTGCATCGAACAATCATTCAGGTATTCGTCATACCTGGTAACCTCGCTCAAACCTACAGCATGTTTCAGCCACAGGATAGTTAACATTTCCGTTCCCGCGAAGATAGTTATGAATATTATCATCGAAAAGTTCATATGCAGAAACGTGAGTAAATAACATTTCTCTTCAAGTATCAGGTATTCCGTACTTATGGGAAATCTCATCAGATGAGTTCCGTTCATCGGCTCAATGCTCTCATAAATAAAGAGTGACGTGTAATGGAATACACCGAATGCTAATAAGAGATAAAAAGCGGCTGTAACACATGTATGTGTTAAAAAATTAAAAAGTTCGGACTACGTTAATTCATAAGCGTAATGTTTTGCCAAACATGTCGCTCACATCCGAATCGTAATCCATAGACTTTCCCCATATAAGCGTGTTTCTTCATAATTTCAAGTGGCTCGCCGTGTTCCATTTCCATGTCGCGTCTTATTTTGTCCATAAACTTCTTCGCCTACGTTTATTTACGATTTATGTCTATTTTGCAAAATGCTTGCAAACATATCGTTAGTTAACTGGACGATCCAGTACTTACTGTATGAAGATGATACCAATTTATATTGTACCGTGCAAAGGAGCCCATGCTCATGAGCACGAATGAAACGTACTTCAGCATGAATTCCCTAGTTATGAAGACCAAACACTGGAAAACGTAATAAATTACGAAAAGTTTCACAGAAAAGCATTTGATAAATATTCCAGTTCAATGGACGCAAACATAATATACAATGGCAATACATGTAAATAAGTTTTTAAAAAATACGATTTAATTTAATATTTCACTTTTTTACTAATCTATTGTGTAGACTATGAAAAATTTCTATGATTATGGGACTGATAGAAATTTTAATGAATATAATAATATAATAAATAATATTTTTAGAACAAAAAGAAAACACGACCTGAAAGTGGGTCTTAGTTAATAAGGTAAAAATTTTCAAATCTCCATGCGGATTTGGACTGTTTTCACAAACGAGAAGTATAACTCAAAATTTTCTATATTAAAATTATTTTTTCAATTAAAAATGGTACAAATAATACGATTATCACAATGCAATCATTTAAATACACGCTGGTTACTGTGTTTAATCGAAAAATGTGTAAGACCTACATAATACAATAAAAAAAAATTAAATAATAATCATAGCACCTGAGCCACGATAAAAAGAAAAAAACTGAAGCTGATGAAGCTGTTTTTTAGAGCGATAAATCTCGTGTTCTGATACGGCCAAAGTCCTATCATTGTTAAGAGAACCCTAGGGAAACTGTAATACGTCAGTGCTTCGACCATCGCGTACAATGGTTCAAGAACTACTGATTACCCGCTTCTTCGATTTAATTTTCTTCTTTACCTCTCTTAGAAATTTTCCAACGAAATATTAGAACAAAAATTCGTAGAACCTGCGGCAGAACCAATGACGCGACTTGCAATTTCAGAGTTATTTATTCATGTTCAGGAGCGTCGGAAGTAAATGATCGATTTATCTTCTTCTACCCTTTGACTATAGAAATAGAGCTATTAAGAAAATTATAGCCTAAGGGTACTGAATAGTCTTCTCTCGAGACAATTTCCTTTCTCTTATATTTATTAGTTTTACCTGTGTGGGGCGTAGGAGAAAAATATTTCCCAATTCAGCAGTCAGTCTGTTTTATTTGCTCGAGATGGAAAGAAGTTAGCTGAGAATGATTCGGAGATTAGTACGAAATTTGATGTGAAGGGAACACGAAAGAGTGAATCTGTTCGCGAGATATTTTTTTACAAATTGAGCTAGTGCTGCTTGTATCACGCACATGTATTCAACATATTCAATTTTAGTTACTAATTAAAAGCGGAACATACAAATCCACAAGACTGGATTAGATGTACACAGGGTGTCTCATTTTAACTCATTTCAACTCATCCATGCAATTATCCTTTCATTTATTGATTATTCGGAAGAATATTTGACATAAAATTAATCCCGTTCTTACGATATACACCAGATTTTTAAATGGAGTCATATATTTTTCTATGCATTAATCGACATTCTCTGTAAAAAAGTGCTAACCAAGGCTGAATGATTATTAATCTGAAAAGCATTTTAACTCATCCGTGTTAAATAAATACATGAATTACGTGCGTGACAACTGTGACTGTTTTGTGACAACGTGCAAGTGACACGTATGGTGAATATTTTTGCAATATTTAATATATTGCTATTACGAAACATACATTTGCGTATATGTACATATATTTCAAACGCAAAGTGTGTCGCAAATGTCAGTTTCGATGTACAAAATGTCGTGGTTAGTGCGTATCGATATATTTGTTACGGAAATTGAACGCAGAAATATTGTGTAAGATATGAATACATACTCGATTATTTTTCGAAAGTGGATTTCTCGCGTGTTTTAAATTAAGTTTTAACCTTTTACAGAAGGTTTCACTGAGGAGACAGATCATTCACACACAATAAATTCATTCTAAACGATAATCACACCGAGGACGAGGACTGCAGAATATATTAGCATACATACTGTCTGAAATAAATTCGCGAAATTTCAAAAAATTGGACACTGTGTCAGTAAAGGAAGAGATATTCTTTCATTAACAGTGCAATGAGAGACGATTAACATAATTACACTGGTTAAGTGTAAAAGAAATTTAAAAAAACATATATGCATAAGTTACAAGGATATACACATTTCGCAAAAAAATATTTAAACGAGATCTATTCCTAGATTTCAAGAGATCTACTACACACACACACACACATATCATTTTCTTTATCTTTAATAATCGTGATATGCTTGAGACAACGTTTTCACCTAATATATGTTTTCAACACTTATCTCGTAACTTCTACAAACATTTTCAGATCAGTTTCAAATTTTGATGATGCAATAATCATAGTTGTCCTTTGTCATAGTGTTAATGAAATATTTCAAAGTATTTCATAATTTTTCACGGTAAACATTAGAATATTTTTAAACGCCAGACGTGCATATAATAACGAACACATCAGGTTTCCTTACCTAACAATTTCAAACAAACTAGTAGTCTGTTGTATCAATATGGCACACAACCATTCAGCTGTAATTATAACAGCGCTTAGAAAGTATACGATTTCCTGACATATCGCCATCAGAGACAAGTACTTCTGTTTGTCTAATATCTGACCTGTATTAAACATTTATGGGATCGAGATGTGTTCAATGATATGAGAAGATTTCGGAAAGAAGGCAAAGCACTACCATCATTAAGATGCCAGAAGAAATATCATTGCTGTAATAATAATTTCTATAATAACATTCGTCAAAGATTTTGTACAACATTTCCTGCTCTAATGTAGCAGGCTATAGTATAATAACGGGGGCGGTTAGCCAATTACGGTAATTTCAACATTTAACAGGAAATCATCAGATTCATCAAATGGCTGTTTCTTCTGAAATAAAATTAAAATCCACAAAATCTTCAGACTTTTCGAAAGTAGCAGCATGCAACTTGAAATAAAAGCAACACGTTTTTTTCTGCGTAGAAATTGAATTATGTTATTGAGTACTGTTTAACTGAATATCTTTCTCTTAGACACTGCATTATCATCAATCTGAGTATTACTGTTGCATGGATGATATCATCATAAAATACGACATTGAGGTTTTCACCAGCTGAAAGATAAATAATTTTCAGAGTTCACTACTGCGCCTAACTACGAAATATTCATTAATATTAATTACAAACGGATATACCGATGAAAAGCCTTCTACTGTTCCGATGTAACAATTGAAAATGTTGAACGAGAATGTCTTGCTAGTTCTCAGCATCATGTTCAACAATAACTTTTGGGTTGTTACAGTAGTATCGTACCAGTTGTCGTGGAAACTGAAATCATTGGTAAAAATTTCGTCCGGCACACTTTCAGATACACAGTGATCGAATGCTTACATTCCCAATGAAAAGTTGTTATAGTAATCGTACGCTTGTTCGCACAAGTAATTCAAGTAATACATATACATTAATTCGCAAACGATAAATAAGATACTGGCAAGTGCTTCTTCCCATTCGGATGAAAACAATTCGGATAGCGATGCGGACAGCTGGAAAATGAATAAAATCTTGGATTTTGGTCGTTTCTCGTCTCGACAAATGACTACCAGATTGAAAACACAGATGTAGTTTCAAGGATCACGAAAATTGAATGGACAATTCAGGTTTAATTTATACATGAGTATACTTACGCGAAACAAATTAATTGCTAGAGAAGTGACAGCAAACAGAAGGAGGACAGCATATGTGAATGCGTTGTTGTCCTGTACTTCCTTGATAAATCTACGTGAACAAATGATGATTGAATTGAATGACGATATTGTAAAGAACGATATATGTGAGTTACGAAGTAGTACTGACTCTAGCCCTCTTTTATGGGCGATTACGGCTTTTGCTATGTCCCCTCTTGTTCTATCATCGCATTGGTATTTCGAATTTTTGAAAATAGTTTCTCTCACGTAGTAGCTGAAAATTCCAGCATAATGTATAAACTTCTTCGTAACAAGAGTATAAATATACTCGTACATAATTTCATAGACCAAATTATATCATAATTTCAATAAAAAGATAAATTAATTAGAGGTGTCGAAAATGACATTTTGTGCATAGTATATGCATTCATGTATATCGCTATTCATTAGACAAATGAGATAAAAAAACTAAATTGATTTTGAATTGTACCATCTTTCTTACTGGGTAGTATAATTTTGTTGAATAATATAATTTCGAATATTATATTTATATTTCAAACTGTTTCCGTCAGTAAGTTCACTGCTTGAATCAGTTTCTCTGGATAGTGAAAAATTGCTTCCTTAAGAAAGCGATGACACAATATTTTTGAAATTTTTAATTTAACACGTGTACTAAAACACGTGTTACCAACAAAACATTAATTTATAATCATATCAATAACAAAAATGTGCACTGTCACCTGAAACACAAATGCACAAACGGTGCATCGAACAATCATTCACTATTTGTCATACCTGGTAACTTCGCTCAAACTGATAGCATGTTTCAGACACAGGATCGCCAACGTTTCCGTTCCCGCGAAGATAGTTACCAAAATTATCATCGAAAAGTTCACATGTAAAAACGTGAGTAAAATACATTTCTCTTCAAGTATCAGGTATTCCGTACTTATGGGAAATCTCTTCAGACGAGTTTCGTTCGTCGGCACAATTCTCTCATAAATAAAGATTGACGTGTAATAGAATAGACCGACTGCTAATGAGAGATAAAAAACCACTGTAACACACGTACGTGAAATTACGAAGCACGAACTACGTTAGTGTTTTTTCAAACATTGTCGCTCACATCCGAATCGTAACCCGTAGACTTTCCCCATGTAAGCATGTTTCTTCATAATTTCAAGTGGCTCGCCACGTTCCATTTCCATGTCGCGTTTTATTTTGTCCATAAATTTCTTCGCCTACGTTTATTTACGATTTATGCCTACTTTGCAAAATGCTAGCAAAGAAATCGTTAATTAAATGGACGATCGAGTACTTACTGTATGAAGTTGATACCAATTTATATTGTACTTTGCAAACGAGCCCAAGCTCATGAGCACGAACGAAAAGTACTTGAGCATGAATTCCCTAGTTATGAAGACCAAACACTGGAAAACGTAATAAATTACGGAATGATTCACAGAAGAGCATCTGATGAATATTCCCGTTCAATGGAAGCAAACATAATATACAATGACAACGCATGCCAATAAGATTTGAAAAAAAATACGATTTAATCTAATTTAAGTACTGTTTTTTTTTTTTTTATTAATCTATTAACTGGACTATGAGATATGAAAAATTTCTACAATTATGGGACTGATGAGAAATTTTAATAAATATAATAATATAATAAATAATATTTTTAGAATAAAAAGAAAACACGACACGAAAATGGATTAATAAGATTAAGATTTTCAAATCTCCATGCGGATTTAGACTGTTTTCACAAACGAGAAGTATAACTCAAAATCTTCTATATTAAAATTATTTTTTCAATTAAAAATGGTACAAATAACACGATTATCACAATGCAATCATTTGAATACACGCTGGTTACTGTGTTTAATCGAAAAATGTGTAAGACCCACATAATACAATAAAAAAAAAATTAAATAATAATCATAGCACCTGAGCCACGATAAAAAGAAAAAAACTGAAGCTGATAAAGCTGTTTTTTAGAGCGATAAATCTCGTGTTCTGATACGGCCAAAGTCCTATCATTGTTAAGAGAATCTTAGGGAAACTGTAATACGACAGTGGTTCGACCATCGCGTACAATGGTTCAACAACTACTGATTGCCTGCTTTTTAGATTTAATTTTCGTCTTTATCTCTCTTAGAAATTTTCCAACGAAATACTACAACAGAAATTCATAGAACCTCCGGCAGAACGAATGACGCGACCTGCAATTTCATTATTATTTATTCATGTTCATGAGTGTTGGAAGTAAACGATCGATTTATTTTCTTCCACCCTTTGACTATAGAAATAGAGCTATTAAGAAAATTATAGTCTAAGGGTATTGAATAGTCTTCTCTCGAGACAATTTCATTTCTCTTATATTTATTAGTTTTACCTGTGTGGGGTGTAGGAGAAAAATATTTCCCAATCGCAGTCAGTCTGTTTTATTTGCTCGAGATGGAAAGAACTTAGCTGAGAATGATTCGGAGACTAGTACGAGATTTGATGTCAAGAGAACACGAAAGAGTGATTCTGTTCGCGAGATATTTTGTTACAAATTGAGCGAGTGTTGCTTGTATCGAGCACATGTATTCAACATATTCAATTTTAGTTACTAATTAAAATCGGAACACGAAAATCTACAAGACTGGATTAGATATATACAGATTGTTTCATTTTAACTCATTTTAACTCATTTTAACTCATCCGTGTAATTGTTCTCGCATTTATTGATTGTTAGAAATGACGTATGATATAAAATTTACCTTGTTCTTACGATTTGTCCAAAACCATCAGATTTGTCTAAATTTGTTTCCGAGGTTTCAAGGTTACGGTCCAATTTTTTTAAAATGGAATCATGTACTTTTCTGTGCATCAATCGACATACTCTGTAAAAAAGAACTAACTTCTGTCGAGAGATTATTAATTTAAAAAGCATTTTAACTCAACAGTTAATAGTGTTATATGAGTACATGAACGTGTGCGATAACTGTGTCTATTTTGTAACGACGTATCGTAAAATGCAGGTGACACGTAACGTGAGTATTTTTGCAATATTTAGTGTATTGTTATTGTGAAACATGCATTTACATATACGTATATTTTGAAGGCTAAATGTCAGATTCGGCATACAAAATGTTGTGCTTAGTGCGTATCGATATCTTAGGTATGAAAAATGAACGTAGGACTATTGTTTATCAAGCAGGCGATTGAAAGAATTGAAAGAATGTAACGCAAAACGGCAAGAGAATCCGCACCATTACCAACATAAATAACTCCCGATTAAGAACAGTAATTATTAAACAATCAAATGACGTCGATTCAACATCGAATGACAAACAAACATTAATTCAAATAACAATCGATGATGACAAAAGGTATTCAAAACAAGATTAATGTCGATATTATTATCTTAAATGTTTGGTGTTGTCAAATTTTGCTACTGTAACGGAGAGATACTCCCTATCGTGTGTTTGGACACACGATTAGGCGAACACTCAATTGAATAAATTGACATTTTGGTTACTCACGTAGTCGTGTAAACGTCCTCGACGGAATTTAATATGTCTTGAAATGCGTAATTTACGAAAACACTGAAAAACAACTTACACAATAAAAGTGCCGGAGATAATAGTAATCGTGTCTGCTCGATGTTTTCAATCACGAGTCTCGACTGCGATAACTGTAGGAAACGAATTTCATTGAACTGCTTTATTATTATCACCATCATTAACGTCAGTAGAAATATCACTACTTTAATAACATTTTCCACAATAACATTCGTCAAAGATTTTGCACGACATTTTCTGTTCTAATTTAGCTGGCTATAGCATAATAAAGAGGGTGGTTAGACAATTACGGTAATTTCATTACGTAGGGTGAGCCTCAGTCTACGGAATGTATACGTAAATTGTAGGGAAACAATTCAATTTCAAGAAAAATGTAAAATCTTCTCTCGCAGTTGTTTCCTCGTTTCCCCTTCGTAAATCGTTTATTATTGATGGACGATTATTGCTGTATAGGTAATACATACGTTTGTGACCATAGAGTCGCACAAAGGCATTATTCGCTCCGTTTTAAAAGGGTGGTTCAAGACTACTGCCATTATAGAGTTATTAATAAGAGCTTCTATTAAATACGATTTCATTACTACATGATGGAGGACGTTTGGTGTTCAGTTTGGATTAGGTTTGGATTAGATTTAAGAACAACCTGTAACTTGGTACGAAAGCCTCTACGTATCCCTCTGCGTAGAAATTAAACTATTTTATTGAGTACTATTATATATAATTGAATATCTTTCTCTTAGACACTGCATTATCATCGATGAAAGTATTATTACTGCATGGAAGATATCATCATGAAATACGAAACTGAGGTTTTCACCAGCTGAAAGGTAAATAATTGTTCAAAGGTTACCACTGTATCTACGTCAACTACGAGATATTAATTAATATCAATTACAAACGAATATACCGATGAAAAGCCTTCTACCGTGCCACTGTAACAATTGTAAACGTTGAAGGAGAATGTCTTGTTGGTTCTCAACATCATGTTCAACAATAACTTTTGGGTGGCAACAGTAGTTTCATACCAGTTGTCGTGGAAACTGAAATCATTGGTAAAATTTCGTCTGGCACACTTTCAGGGTACCGCTCACTGATCGAATGCTTACATTGTCATGGAAAAGTTGGTATAGTAATCGTATGCTTGCTCGCACAAGTAATTCAAGTAATACATATACACTAACTCGCCAACGATAAATAAAATACTGGCAATTGCTTCTTCGCATTCGGATGAAAACAATTCGGACTGCGACACGGACAGCTGGAAAATGAATAAAATCTTGGATTTTGGCGTTTCCAGATTCGATAAATGACTACGAAGGTCAGATTGGACACATAGATGCAGTTTGAGAGGTCACGAAAAATGAAAGGAAATTTCATGGTCTAATATATCCACGAATATACTTACGCGAAAAAAATTAATTGCTAGAGAAGTGATAGCAAACAGAAGGAGGACAGCATATGCGAATGCGTTGTTGTCCTGTATCTCCTTGATAAATCTACGAGAACAAATGATGATTGAATTGAATGACGATTTTCTAAAGGACGATATATGTGAGTACGAAGTAGTACTGACTCTAAGCCTCTCTTATGGGCGATTACGGCTTTTGCTATATCATTTCTTGTTCTGTCATCGCACTGGTATTTCGAATTTCTGAAAATAGTTTTTCTCACGTAGTAGCTGAAAATTCCAGCATTATGCATAAACTTTTTTCGTAACAAAAGTACAAATATACTGGCGCGTAAATTCATAGAACAGATTGTTCCATAATTTCGACAAAAATATAAATTTATCAGAGCTGTAGGAAAACGACATTTTGTACATAGCATGTGCATTCATGTTAATCTCAAAACTAAATTAATTTTGAATTGTATCATCTTTCTTACGGGGTATAATTTTGTATATAATTTTGTCGAATAATATAATTTCAATTAATACATTTATATTTCAAATAGTTTGAAACTCAAATCCCAGTAAGGGATCACTCACTGTTTGAATCAATTTCTCTGGACAGTAATAAATTGCTTCCCTTAAAAAAGCGGCGATACAATATTTTTAAAATTTCATATCAAATAAATGTAAAAAAATAGTTTAGTAACACGTGTGCTATCTAACATTTGCCACCAATAAAACGATGATTTATTATCATATCAAAAAAATACAATTAATGTGCACTGTAATTAGTGTGCACTTGAAACACACAAACGGTGCATCGAACAATCATTCACTATTCGTTATACCTGGTAACCTCGCTCAAACCTATAGCATGTTTCAGCCACAGGATAGTTAACATTTCCGTTCCCGCGAAGACAGTTACACAAATTATCATGGAGAAGTTCATATGTAGAAACGTGAGTAAACGACATTTCTCTTCAAGTATCAGGTATTCCGCAGTTACAGGAAATCTCCTCAGACGAGTTTCGTTCGTCGGCACAATTCTCTCATAAATAAAGATTGACGAGTAATAGAGTACAATGATTACTAATGAGACATAAAAAACCGCTGTAACACGTGAAATTAGAAAAACCAAACCGTGTCAATTCGTACGTGTACTGTATTTCTAAACATGTCGCTCACATCCTAATCGTAACCCGTAGATTTTCCCCATGTAGGCGTGTTTCTTCATAATTTCAAGTGTCTCGCCGTGTTCCATTTCCATGTCGCGTTTTATTTTATCCATAAACTTCTTCGCCTACGTTTGTTTACGATTTATGTCAACTTTGCAAAATGCTTGCAAACAAATCGTTTCTTAACTGGACGATCGAGTACTTACTGTACGAAGTTGATACCAATTTATATTGTACCTTGCAAAGGAGCCCAAGCTCATTAGCACGCACGAAACGTACTTCAGCATGAATTTCCTAGTTTTGAAGACCAAACACTGGAAAGCGTAATAAATTATGGAAATATTCACACAAAGACATTTGTCGAATATTCCCGTTCGATCGGAGCGAACATAACATACAATGGCAACAAATATAAATGAGTTTTTAAAAAAATACGATTTAATTTAATTTAAGTACTGTTTCTTTTTTTTTCACTGATCTATTAACTAGACCGTTCGTTATGAAAAATTTCCATGATTATGGGATTGAGGGAAATTTTAATAAATGTAACAATATAATAAAGAATATTTTTAGAAAAAAAAAGAAAACACGACACAAAAGTGGATCTTGGTTAATAAGGTTAAGATTTCCAAATCTTCATGAGGATCTAGGTTATTTCCACGTACGAGAAATATAACTCAACATTCAATATATTAAAAATATTTTTTTTCAACTAAAGATGGTGTAAATAACAGGCTTATCACGGTGCGGTCACTTGAATACACACTCGTCACTGTGTCCAATTCAAAGAACATTGAAAGCTAATAATACAATAAACAAAAATTACATAATAATCATAGTACCTGAGCCACGATAAAAAGCAAAAAACTCAAGCTGATGAAGCTGTTTTTCAAAACAGTGAATCTCTTGTTCTGATACGGCCAAAGTCCTATCATTGTTAAGAGAATCTTAGGGGCACTGTAATACGTCAGTACTTCGACCATCGCGTTACAACAGTTCAAGAACTACTGATTACCCGCTTCTTCGATTTAATTTCCCTCTTTACCTCTCTTAGAAATTTTCCACCGAAATACCGCAACAGAAATTCATAGAACCACCGGCAGAACGAACGACGCAACCTGTAATTACAGAATTATTTATTCATGTTCATCAGCGTAGGAAGTAAACGATCGACTGATTCTTTTCCAGAGAACTATTGACTATAGAAATAGGGCTATTAAGAAAATTACAGTGTAGGGGTACTTGGTCTTCTGTCGAGACAGTTTCTTTTCCCTCACATTTATTTGTTTTGCCTGTGTGGGGTGTGCGAGAAAAATTATTCCCAATCGCAGTCAGTCTGTTTTATTTGCTCGAGATGGAAAGAACTTAGCTGAGTATGGTTGGAAGACTTGGACGAAATTTGATGTGAAGGAACAGGGAAGAGTAATTCTGTTTGCGAGATATTTTGTAACAAATTAAGCTGCTTGTATCAAACACATGTATTCAATATTTTCAATGTTAGTTAGTAACTAAATTCGGAATACGAACATCTAGATTAGATATACATAGGGTGTCTTATTTTAACTCACTTTAACTCATCCATGCAATTGTTCTCGCATTTATTGGTTGTTCGAAATAACGTTTGATATAAAATTTACCCTTTCCTTACGATAATCCACCAGATTTGTCTAGATTTGTTTTCGACACTTCAAGATCATATCCACTTTTTTAAGATATGGAATCATATATTTTGCATTAATCTACGTTGTCTATAAAGAAGTATTAACCTATATCGAAAAATTATTAATTTAAAAGGTATTATTAAGACGTGTTATATGAATACACGAATTACGTGCACGATAACTGTGTCTAGTTTGTGGCGACGTATCGTAAAATGCAGGTGACACGTGACGTGAGTATTTTTGCAATATTTGATATATTGTTAATACGAAACTTTACGTATATTTTCATCGCAAAATGAGTCCTAAAAGTCAGATTTGGTGTACAAAATGTGCTTAGTACGTACCGATGTGTTTGGTACGGTTATTGAACGTAGAAATATTGTTTAAGAAACAGACGATTGAAAGAATTGAAAGAAGGTGACGCAAAATGACAAGAGAATTCGCACCTTCGCGAAATAAATATTTTTCGATTAAGTTTATTTATTAAACAGTCAAATGACATCGATGAAACATCGGATGACAGTCAAACATCAATTCAAATAACAATCGTCGACGATCGTGGCAACCGATTCGAAAGTGCACGACAACAAAGGGAACGTTACAACAGAGATCAGCTTATTTTTATTACATTTTTGTGCGTTGGATGGAATTCATCATCATGAAATAGGATATCGATGATTTTAGCAACTGGAAAGTTGAAGCAGCATGATTAAAAACGTAGTTGATTTAATTGTACTGAACGAAATAAGTAAGTACCAATGAAATGCATCTGACTGATGGAGAAAATACTATCAGCAACGTGAACTTGAAGACTCGATTTGACATGCTGTTTAACAGAATGAACAACAATAATTTCTGCACAGATAATGGCGCTTTGTACCATTTGCTGCATCTGTAAATTTTAATTTTTAAGATTAATCATAGCAAAACGCAACTGCACGTTTGCACGAAACACACTAACAAGCATAACTACACGATTATACAAAAAACATTCAAAGTAAGATCAGTATCATTATCTTAAATATTTGTTGTAAAATTTTGGTTACTGTAATGGAGAGGTACTCCCTATCGTGTGTTTGGATAAACGAACACTCAATTGAATAAACTGACTGATTTTGATTACTCACATAGTCGTGTAAATGCCCTCGATGGAATTTAATATGCCTTGAAATATGTAATTTATGTAAACAATGAAAAACAACTCACACAATAAAAGTGCCAGAAACATCAATGTGTGCTCGATCTTTTCAATCGTGAGTATCGACTGCGATAACTGTAAGAAACGAATTTCATTCAACTACTCGATTATTTTCCGAAAGTGGATCTCTCGTCTGTTTGGAATTAAGCTTTCCCCTTTCATTCAAGGTTTCACTGAGAAGACAGATTACTCACACAGAATAAACTCATACTAAAGGATGAAATATTGAAAACGATGAGCGTAGAATATATTGGCTTATATACTGTTTCTAATAAATTCACGAACCTTAAAAAAAGAAAGAAAAAAAATGGACATTGTATCAATGAAGGAAATACGTTGTAACAATTAGATTTACCAATTACATGCATATAGTAGGGTTAAAATTGTTTCTGCATGTTAAAGTGTTCACGTATATACGTCCGATCTTTCTATCACATTTTACACGTCGATACCGAGGCGAGTACAGTGAATTTTTGATATATTATGCAAAATACGAACTTGATTATTCTGTTGTACATAATCACAGCGGTAATCAGAATTTCTCTGCAGCTGTTATTCACATCTTTGGACTGAGTCATACACCGTAGAACAGCTTTTTCAATACGGTAACTGTAAAATGAGATTTGTTAGTTACAGAATCTGACATAATACTCGAACATTGAAACAGATATTTAAAAAATTGTCCATTCGTTTGTTATTCAAATTTAAATAATAATAAAATAATTTATAACAATAAAATACAAATAATCGCATAGGTTTAGCGAAAATATCCATCTGAATAGATCAAATTGATCCAATTGTTTTTTTTTCTAATCTCTCTATTATAGATCTCTAGTATTGGGATGTAAGAACATTTTATGGATATAATACGTGCATATTATTTATATGAAGCATTCTTTCATTAACACTGCAGTGACAGACGATTGTTATAATTATATTGGTCAAGTTTAAAAGAAATATATTGCATAAATTACAAGGACATACATATTTCGCAGAGATCACAAAAATATTTAAACAGTGATCCACTACACATATATGTACACGTTTTTTCATCTTTAGTAATCGTAATATGCTTCAGATAACTTTTTTACTAAATATATGCTTCCAACAAATATTTGTAACTTCTGCAAACATTTTTACATTGGTTTCAAATTTTGTTGATGTAATTGTCCTAGTTGTCCTTTGTTACAGTCTTAATGAAGTGTCGAAGTAATTGAAAATTCTTTCTCAAGGTAAGCATTAGAATATTTTTAAAAGCCACACCATTTATATAATAAGGAACGTATCAAGTTTCCTTACCAAACAATTTCAAACAAACTAGTAGTGTGCTGTATCAACATGGCACACAAGGATTCAGTAGCTATAACTATAGCAGCCATTAGTAAGTATACGATTTCCTGACATATCATCATCAGAGATAAATACTTCTGTTTATCTAAGTAATATTCCAGGTGTAGTAAAGAATCATGGGGTCGAGATGTGTTCAATCGTAAGAGAACGTCGAAGAATTCAGGAGGAAGGCAAGCCACCGTCATGATTAACAACGGTAGAAATGTCATTACTGCAATAGTATTTTGTATAATAACATTCGTCAAAGATTTTACGTACGACATTTTCTGTTCCAATCTTACGTATTATAACTTTTATATAATATTGTCCTCTATAGGTATATTCTTTCAGAATCAAAATCTCTCCGTCGTCGTACACTGTGTCCCAAATGTAATTTACTTCTTCCGTGATTCGTTTGATCTGGCGTGATAAACGAAGGACAAGATTTAGATTTTTATAGAACAAAATTTTTGCCTTTCTTTTAATTTTCAGGCTAATCACGTCTTCTCATTCGAAATATTATTTATCTCAATAATCGCAAATATTTTATTTATATTTTTATTCTATTTTAAATATTATTTATCTTTATAATCGCAAAGTCTTTGAAAAGGCTTCTGCAAAACTTTATTTTCATCCTTAGCTACGTAGTATATTTTTTTGTTAATTTTCCGTAACACTGATGTTATCATATTGACGAGTGAACGTATAACGAATCGTATGTTTCCTAACTTTAATAAATAGAACGATCGATAAAAATGTACTTATCATATTCAAACACAATTTTTCTCAACTCACTGTTTCGTTTTGATACCAATATGTGACGTATCTAGCAAACAGGGAAAGTAATATTGTCCCGTACGACATATTCCGCAGGAATACGAATACCGTCAACTCCAAGGTAAATACAGGTAGAAACTGTAAGCAATGCGTCGAATTAACCTCGATTTATCTAACGAAACATTTGAAAAAAAAAATATATATATTGTTCAACAATTTTACACCTTCGATCAAAACTGAATGTTAAATTCATCGTGGTACTATCACTTTCGAAAATAATATCGAAATTTTGCGTTCTGCTTCACTTGAAAATCTAGACCCTCCCTCCCGACTCCCCTCGCCCGACGTTGTTAAATCGAGATCCAATTTTAAACTTCCAACTTTAAATTCAATTCGACAATTAATTAATTCCGATCGGTCGGAACGGATTGTTGTTTGATTTCGAGTTAAATGGGATTCATTTTCAAATAAATAAATTCCACCGCGGGTGGAAACACTTGAGTTTAATGTCTCGATAGGAACGTTTGTATTTGTTTCTCTCTCCCTCATTTCCAAACGCGTAAAAAGCTATTGAAGGAAATTCGAGAAATCCACGATAATGTTCAGGCTTCGTTCTTACCAGCACGCCGAAAGACACGATAATGACAACGACGATAACGACATTTTCAAATAACTGAAAGCCGGATCTCTGATAGGGCCAGAGCCCGATCGCCGACAACATCAACACTGCCGAATTGTAATACTCGGGTAGCTCACGATCCATGGTGTGTCGCGACTGAAATGCAACTGACCACCGTGCGTCTCTGTACACTTTCCTTTTCGCCTCTTTCCTATTCCCCTCTTCACCGTAATATTGAATAAATAATAGCACTGAATAAATAATAGCATTTCCGTGCACGATGGAGCTGCGACGTGATGGACGGAAGCTATGATTTGGAAAATCGTGCAAATAAAAGGCGAGACAGAGGTGTACTCGTATTATATTATATTTACAAGCAATTCTGGAGAATTACACGTTCGAGGGAGGGAAGCTATATTCTCTATTTTTTTCATCAGCGAGGCTTGTTCTTTGGTGAAGAATTTTCTTTTATTTCTGTCACAGGCGTCGCGACCATAGCTAACGCTTCACGGTACACTCCGTTTCGTTCTTATACCACATAGTTATCAAACTGGCCCTACTGCTTAATGCGGATGTTTAAACAAGTGAGTACAATTTTAGACAATTTTTTAGAAATACGAGTGTCTCACATTGATCAGAATACATATTTTTTTTTAAACAGGCATTTATGTGCATTTTATGTTGGTTTAAATACTGTGCTCATGAGGTGTGCAATTGGGTTTTGTGCAAATTACGTAATATAATGATACGCTGGTACTTAATTTTAGTTTCTAGATATATTTTAATTTTTACTAATTCGATTTTATCAAATTTTTCTTTATATACTAACACGTTACCTCGGATATTTTATAGCAATAGAAACGATACATGGTAACAATACCTTCGAGCAGTTCTAGGTTTCGTTCGACCAGCAATTTATTCTTTGCCCCAACAGGATCAACGGTACTTACCTAAAACAAACAGAATAATCATATTTTGACAACGCGCAAAGCACAAACTAGCATTTTCGAAGAAAATGACACTTCTCTGCTCTTTGTGAATTTACAATTTATTGCCACATTTGATGTTTACTTTCAAGGTAGTGTCTTTCTTTTAGAAACCAACGTGACGGTGATGCTTCGCGCGCGGTGTGGACAAAATGTTTGTAGAATGAAATATTTTCCCCCTTGCATCTGTGACTAATTCTTCAAATGGATTTATCTATCTACGGTGCAAATTGTAAGATCGCTCAGTGACAGTTTCACGTCGGCCTTCAGTTTAGCCGATTTTTTCAAGATGTTAATTCGTTGTTCTCTAGAAGAAACGGCTCGAAAATTGCTGAGACGCTGAAAGTAGTGAAACTATGAAGCGGCCGCTGTACAAGTTAATGGAAAAGATTCTGAGAAGGAAGAGAAGATGATTTTCGAGACAAAATCGACCTTCGCACACAGATAGAAACATCAAGCGTGTGCATGATTCTCGTGCATTTTTGGACAGCCTCGCGCCAAAATTATTCCCTCTTTTCGCTCACGAGTGCGCGAGTATCTATCAAGATTAAAAATATCACGCAGAGACAGCACTTTCGGGCTGCAAAAACGATACAAAGTGAAGTGACGAGAATACGAGAAAGTATTTCAGTCGAGCAACACTCTGCTTCATTCACAATCAGTGGAAACTGACTTGGATTAAATGTATAGGTGATAATGTAGATTTTGACGAAGATTCAAATAATAATTTTCATTAAAGATTCAAATTTAATTTTCATTAATTTTTATTAATTATTTGTAGAGCTTTTGGTCCACACCACGTATGTATACATACGTGAATAACTAGAGGCTTTTAATTCTCTATGGAGTAGAAATATATCCAATCACATGCGTCTTTAACATAAAAATTAAAATAGCTATTGATTAAAGTGTATTGCTATGTTAAAAGTACTATATTGTGCTATATTTCACGGTGTACAAGTACTTTACGACAATTTTCATTGCCTCTGAACGATTGTGTCGTGAGCGATTTTTCCAAGCTTTCCGCGCCACGATCTCTTCACTCTAATTCTGTTTTTTGATCGCAGAAGTTGGAAAAATAATTCTTTGATCACAGTTGAAACGTTCGACAATTAAAACGGTTCGAAAAGTTTTAAATAAACTTTTCAGCATTGAAATAAGCTTTCAATGGAGATTGTTTAATTGCAAGTGTAGCAGTAAATTTTTATCTTCTTTTCAGATTGTGCCGAGTGACGCCAATTTTAACAATGATCTACGACACTCAGATCTACGGTCAACGTCAAAAAAGAAACTCGCTGGTATGTGTCATATTTAATTTCACAAAGTTACTCGTACAAGGCGTGCTGATTTGAACAAGAAAGTAGATGAAACGAAAGACCGTTAATCTATCATTATAAAATCACCTATATTCTTACAAACGAAGCTTTGCACACACACATACACACACATCTGAAAACTTTTGCCTTCTTATATTCTCTGCGGAGAATCTAGCAAGGCACACATACTTACAGTTTCGTTAATTTGAGGAATTAAAGAGAGATTGTTAAAAGCGTTCACGCGTTTCTAGATCTGGAATTATACCAATATTTTTCATTTTGTAATGTTTTAACAATTTACTGCTCATCGGTAACAACGTCAGTTTAACCCTCCAGAGCACGGATGAATAATAACTGACGCGTGGACAGCCAAATATGCTCATTGGGTTTCGTAGATCCTGTCCGTGTACTTGATGATTAACACGTGACTTGTACAAATACACAATGTACTCTATCATCCTGTGTTCGTACGTAGTTTTTACTGTAGTTAAGCTACATTTCAGTGGAAGGAATAACTATAAAATAGGTGAATGGGACACCAAAAAACGCAGTATTTCAATAGGTAGGTCAAAATTTGTCGTACGGCCACAGTCCAATCGTCGATAAGGCCATGTTGCTGAGCTTGTAGTGAGAACATTTCAAATCGCCCATCGTTTCAAATAACACAAACCTAACCCAAACGATGGCGGCTAATATTCGTCTGAGATCGTGCGTCTCACCGATCTCGTGCATTAGCACCAACTTTTCTTTCTCCGACACGTTCTGAAAATTTGATGAACCTTAATGTAACTTCATGCAACCGAGAAACGAAACAAAAATAACGGGGAGGGAAGAGTGTGACGTGGAAACGACCAAATTCGAAGAAAGGTAAGCAATTCCATTAACCGATCGTGTATGTGGCTCGCACGATGTTTCACGTCCATTAGAGGAGGAATTGTACACCGCGTGTGCAATATTTTGTTGTCGCTATTAGAAATGTGTTCTTTATTTTCATTTGGAATACATTTATAATGTATATTAAGTGCGTCCGAGCTGGGAAAACGACTGATGGTCTGCGATAGTTTATGAAAATTTAATACCGTCATAATCTCCTTTCCGTGTCCGTCTGTTTCACGCATGGCCGTCGTTCTCACTAGCAACCCCGTGGCTTGTCCATTCTCGGTTCACCGTGCAACAAGTTGTTCCCTGTTCTCGGTCGACGGCGCGCAAGCAGTGTTTGCGTACAAGACGAGGCGTCAGTTTCGAAAAGAAACGCCAGCGCGAGAATCAACCCTCGAGCGATATCGATATCGGCTTTGGATTACACGAGATATACTAATACATCTCAGATCGCGGCAATTTAGTTCTAGTTGCACTGTTTTTGGTTGATTGGAATCAAAGTGAGAACATTTGAGCAAGAGCGAGCAATTTATAAAATGCTAAATTAAAAAGTTTGCTCCGCGAGCGTGGGTTTTTACGTGCCCGACAAGTTTTTCGCTTCGCGAAATCTCGGAAAAAATTATTCGTTTAAAGTAGGAAAAAAAAAAGAAGATTCATGTAATAATTGTAATATAGGAAAAATCCAGATTTTTCTAATACTCTCGGTTTTTTAGAGAATAGAGGACTAACATGATTTCGAACGTTCGATGATGGCCAATTAAGAGTTCAATCTTTGGCAATCATTACGTTGTAGTACGGATTTTTCTGTAAATTCATATTTTCACAAGTGTAACCAACCACTTGGATTGAAATAACCATTTCGGTGTCACGAATCATAACCACGTCGGACTAAAAGTATATTCATCGGGAAAATTCCAAACTTAAGCGGTTAACGCACGGTCCGTGATCTTTATACAAGTCAAATTTTCTTAATCAAAGTTGATTGGTAACTTGGATTTGTATTAACAGTTCAACGTGGAAACACGTAGCGCGGTTACTGGGTTTTACTATCCTGTTACAACTTTCAGAAGGACGAGCATACTGACCACGACGTTTATTGTTCAAGTTGGAAAATGTCTTTCCCAAGAAGAAAAGTTTACGCGTGGTCATGGTACGAGACAGTCTTCTAATCTTAGTTTCCTCTAGCATTGTAAATTATACAGTTTATTTGTTAGTTCGAAAATCTCTGAAACTCAATAATCATTTTATAATTTCCTGCGAATATTCAAATCATAGGTTTCTTTACATGATAAGAATTGTACTTTTGGGAGTTTCACGTATTTGAACAATCGTTTCAGGTGTTACAATTCTTAAAATTCCGCTACTTGTGGAAATTAAATCCTTCTCTAATTTTAGTTACTATTTTTGAAGTACATTACCGTATTCCAAAAACACATTATCTGCAACGTATCGACATTCTGACCAACTGTAACTTTAAAATGCCACTTTTTTTTGGCTTTCCTGCGAAATGGGTAAGTGAAATCTCTTATGTTCATAGTTGTTTTTATTTCACAATCTCCAGTTTTCGAGGCACTTGTTTCGAGACTGTGTTGCAATATCACCAACATATACTTATGAACTCGGTACCATATGGAACAGAAATATCTAGAAAAAATATGAGAAGGTTTAATCGAAAATATATTGCACGATGATCGTTACAATTATGGAAAAATGCTACTAACAAGATGAATTCTCTTTTCTGTAATTTTTATAAATTCTCTTCTCCTATTTTTTAACAGATGAGATAGTTATAATGTAACGTAAATCACTATTTAATAAATATTTATTAAAATCTTAATTTCGAAAACATAATTTGTGCAACTTCATGTCACGATATTTTGGCATATTTTTACCACAGACATGTTTATTAATTCAGTCGTTCTTCTAAATCCTCTTTCGAGAAAGAACGACTGAGTTTCATGAATGATTAGACTTTCCATGGAAAACGTTTAAACGACAATATTACAGCGATATGCACGCTATTTCTGAAAATTTCATGGAAAAATTGCAACTTTCTTCTCGACGTTGCTGCCGAATGATTATAGTTAATACAACGTAATTACGGGGGATGGTGTGTAGGGACAACGGCTAGGAACAGATGCTTGGAATATCTCCCTCGCAGAGGAATGGAATATCGTGACACGCGAAGACTATAGAATAGCTTTCTTTTTGTTACTCCCGTTAAACGACAGTCGAGAGGGAAACAATAAATATATATTTTTGCTGTAATTTTTTTCACAATTTTAATTCAGAAGAAAAGATAAAATGTTTCAAAATAAAAATTTTCATTTTATTAAAATTTCTTTTTAAAATGAAAATTTTAATTAATGTCAAACATATGTAAGGTGCTGTGTGACTGGAATTTACAACGGGTGGATTTTGCTTGAAAACATTACGATAATACATATTAAAGTTATTTCACATATTATATAATACGACACATAATATAACATAATACATATTAAGTATTTATTTTGCAATTCAAGAATATAAAATTAAATATTAATTTCAATGAGAATAAAAGTAAGAATCAATAATTAAATACATATGTAAGACCCTTTATCAACTGAAATACGGCGCAAATCTTATGACGAGAATGTTTCTTTGACAACGAAACACATCAACGTGCCAAGGGCATATCGATTTCCCATGAAAGGGTGAAAATGTATGTCATGGGGGAAACGTGACAGAGCAATGGAAATCAATAAGCCTCTACGACACAATGAACAGGAAGGTCCTCATCAGCATCACGCAGTGCAAATAACTACAAATTCAAGTGTTGTAACAATTACGACAATATAATACAAAGAAATAATATTGTGCCCTGTATTTATTGAAAAGTTGTGCCTCAGAGCAGTATATATCATTGAATAATATTTATAAATTGACAATCAGAAAGAAAGAAACTTGACTTGTAACGATCCACAAAAATACATGGCGTGTTACCTTCATTTCGCGTGAAAATATTTTGCTGTTTGACCAATGACGCGTCACACACTTTTTCAGATATACACATGGATATCTGTTCTTTGCTGTGGTTCGTTCTTCACGGTTTATTCAAACATGTTCCAGTCTGACAAACGTATTGCATTGCCTCTTCCTTCTAGAGTAACTGGATTTACTACATCTCGTGCATGTCCAGAAACGTGAGTAAAAATCTGTATCATTTAGCTACGTTATGCAGAAGCTGGCTAGATCATAAGAATCGACACAACTTATAAAAATAAACCAACGCCATGGAGATCCTCCCAAAGGAGGGATGAAGATATTAAGAAAAAACAATTCACAATAATCTTTTAATTTTTGAAAACATAATTAGAATCAGTAACATGTATATATATATATATATTGAGAACAATTTTGCATTCTGTGCAAAAAACATCAATGAATTGTATCAAGTATTAACATCATGGTAAAAGATTCGAGCTCCTTTTCGTTTTCTTTCCCCCCCTTTTTTTTTATTAATTCTGCAGAAACGTTATTCCTGCATGGAATAAAAGACCGTGACGTAAGAAAATGTTGAGTTCAACATCTGAAACGCAAAGGAAACAATTTCAATGCGCACTTTGTTCGCTGGTACGTTTTGACATATTGAGAAAACTGGAGTCGTGTTACCGTGCATAAACCCCTAAGAGACGAGATGAACAAATGACCCATGGAAAAGGAGCAGCTCTTTACACTTCGCAGCAAAATCATCAAGTACATTTTTTGAGCTTTGAGAGGGATTCTGTACCAATACGAATTGTATCTGAAATTCGTGTACAGCAAGAATTTATCTCTCCTTTGAAAAATATATCTTTTTAAATGAGCAACTTGTTTTTGTTTCTAATCTCTCTTTTTTCCATAAAGACAAATTTACTTTAACCAACGATTAGAAATGTAATTTTCACAGAAGGCCGCGTATTTTCATTCTGTTACGGGAACTTAAGGAATAAAAACATTCAGAAAGCGTGTAATATGGAAAGATATATTGAAAATATTGAAGATAAAAAGCAATCGTAATTTCCAAGATGAAAGGAAGGTTTGTGTATCAAAAATACTACAGTTAACAATTTATTAAGGATATCCTGATCAGATAAAAATTGAATACTTACGTCTCGTAGAAGACGTCTGAACTGTGATCGATTAATCTTTGGCCAAAGAATGTTATTGATACCGTGTAACACAACAAGCTCAGCATAATGTAGAGTATTAAAAGTATCGCTCGTCCGTCTTCCTTTGTTTGCAAAGATGTATAGAACTAATCCAATAATTTTTCAGACTTTATTATTTGAACCTGCCTGTTCAATTCGTTACTGACACAAAGGATAAGAATTCTCTCATTTTTTTTCGAAAATTGCTCATTATAAGACATTATGCAAAGATTACGAACAACAAATAATATAATAACAAACATTTTTATGTATAATTTTTATATCTAATTGATCTATAATATTCAATTGAATTTCCAAAACTCGACAATTAACAAAGTAATTTACGGCCAACTTATGGCCAAGTCCAAAGTAAGATTCGTCTGGGTAAATTCGACTGCAACGAAGGTTGAACATTACTCACGGTCACAACGGCCATGCTACCAGTACTGATGCCACAAAATATTGTCCAAAAATAATACGTTTCGAAAGGTTCCCACATGATCTGTAAATACCTTGAAAGATCGACAGTATTAATTCGTCGACGAGTATAATGCGAAAATAAAATCATCGCACGTACTACTAACTTTATCGCTTTCGTGTGAACGCATACAGCGAATATTATCTTCGTGTAAATGTTATTCGTTTCGTCGTATTGTGATAGCTTCATGATGTATTCGTTGGTTATACGTTTTAAGTGACAGCTACCGAAGTGAAATATTGTTACTTGACATTTACACAATTGCTATTAATCTACGATTTTATTTCGTCGAGATATAGTAACGTTACAAAGATAAAAATTCTGGCAATAATGAGCAATTTAATTTTGGAAATTTTTAAGACAATCTGATTTCAATTAAATTCAATTTATTTATTCAATGCCTTTCTAAAGGCCTTTAGATTAATTACGAAACAGCTAGGAAATTCAAATTAACTTTGAAGAACTGAGACACGCTTTAAATTAATTACGGAAATAATCGAAGGAAATTGGAGAAAATATTCGGCAGAAATTCTTTTTGTTACATTTCTTATTACCTTACAATTTTGAACAGTGCGCACACGTGTTCGGAGAATGCCAAGTAAGTCAGTTCGATAGCTGACCAAATTAGATAATTCAAACAGTAGGCTGCGACGCAGAGAATGAGAGAAGGATTATAGAAGCTTGCAGTTTTCTCCAATCGTTTCAAGGCGACTGGTCTTTGCCAGAATCTACTGTAATTTTCTTCTGGCATGTGGGGAATAGACACCATTGAAAATGTTAAAGTCAGGAAAACAACGATGGAAAGACACACGAGAACTGAAAAAAGTTCGTATATACATATATATATATATATATATATATATCTCTTTCGAGACTTTCTCGCTTTGGATGACAAGAAAACGAATATTTTCTTTTTGTGTGAATATCTTACAGATGACTGTTACCGACAAAACGTGCACAATCGTCGCGTATCTTCGAAGAATCTCCATACTCTGTTTGTCATTCTTGAAGGAATTCCGGTCGAGATCGATCGCCGTGTACAAAGCGTGTACCTAACAGTACGATCGTCAATGTTTTCAATTTTCGACGTAGAAAAAGCAAAGAAAGATACAACGTCGCGCATCATCTGGTAACGTTAACAAATGAAAACTTACGGTGGTCATGTATTTATGATGATAGATATAGTTCAATAAGACCAACGCGTGCGGCAAAAGAATCGGCAGAATGTTCATTATGCAAGTGAAGTCGCACTCGAGGGTGAAAAACCACGTTACCTAGAAACAGACGCGCGTTTAAAAATTCGTTACATGCGACTTTGTTCTGCTATCACAGAGACGGAGCAGATAAACTTAAGTTTGATTCAAGATGATCCTCAAATTTGATCTTTTCTAATTATTATAATTTAAATGATGTAAGAATATCTGAGAAACAAATGCCGGAACGATAGTTTAAAGTGCGCCAGTAAACTTTTCGAACGATTTCGATGAAAATAACTCAAGCTAACGATCATCTTGATTTTCATAGCGGCTACAATTAACAAAAAATTATTATATGGGTTAGTGTACTAATGGAAATAGATTCGCCATAAATTTTTGTAACAATAATCGCAGCGAGATCGCGCACGAAATAATACACAATAAAAAATCGCGAAATAATGTTGGTCGTGCACGACATTCTTTTTTTTTTTTTTTCGTTGCTCACTGTCACCAGGAATTCGTAATCGAAGGAAACTTGCGCTAATCGAATTTCGAATTATATCGAACTCGCGGCAAAAATCTCACTCTTCGATACAACCACACGCACGTTTCGTCGTCACACGTTGTTATTAAACACTCGCTGCTAAATAATAATTAAAATAAGAAATATTAGTGTCAAAGTAAGAAATCTCATCCACCGAAAAATTTCCAACAACGCGAAACAGAAATTTCCTACTCGTTTACGTTGTTGGAAACGATGGAATATTTTTTTACTATGATATAGTTGTTGAAATGGAACATCAAAAATATTACAGTTTAAAATACGAAGAGAAATATTACGTATTAAAATATACGGTGTGTAATCGTCAGTATTACCTGGAGCAGAAGATAACTAACGTAATATACATAAAAGAGAACGATTCGAAATTTCGAGCGTGCAGTCGGCCAGAGTCCAAGGAGCGCCAGAAGTTTTTTGTTGAACGCGTAGTCGGATCTCATAAGGCACGATACGTCCATCTTTTCGCGAGGTCCGGAGCACGACTGCGTCTCGATCGATCGGTCACCAGCTATATAATACCTCGGTTTTCGAATTTACTGTGAAATTATCGGGAGAGAGAAAGAAAGAGATGGAAGGTATGATTGACAGCGGGGGCAATTTGCAAGAGTCTATAGCTACGACAATTTCTTGTATCGAAGTTAAAATGAATTCAACGGAGGATGAATAAAAAAAATAGGGGTACGAGTTATGAAATTATAATCAATGTCGCGCCAAATGTCTGGAGCATCCTCTCCGGTTTCTTTCGAATCCACGTAAGAACGAACTTTTATATTTTTCAGCTGTTATTGATTGTCGTCCCTCCATCGTTGTACGATGTGCAGTGGCTCATGGAAGTTTTACAAGCTGTCACGGAGGACTTTGATGCACATACATGTATGTCGCATTATTATAAACTGTCATCCGATTTGACATCACAAGATAGAATATACGTAGACTCAGAATTGGAAATTGTTATTAATTACTGATTTGAATTTACGACGAATATCGAGGAATTGAAACAACGGCCACTTCTATTCTGCTCAGGTATTCATTACTGATTTCAATGTCGTAAAATTCGGGACTTTCTATAAATGGAATTCCCACGAATTCGATGGAATAAAAATCGGTACAGTGTTTTAACCGCTTGCGTTTAACATACTCGCTTGCGCTTCGGTTGAAGATCGGTTTGAGAAAAATACGCGAATTTTAATTTCTGTCGATTTTATAGTTTTTACTTTCCTTATTGTTAAATCGAGTTTGCACTTGGCAATTAGTTTTAGATTTCTCTAAAACAATTCAATAACTGCTAGACGTGGTGATACAGAATGAGTTCCTAGAAGAACGATTACAATTCCACTCTACTACACCATATATCGTGATTTTTTAAAAATCTTTACACACAGTTATTCTGTAGAAAAATATACAGGATGTTTCAGTGCTGGTGAATGAAGCGAGAAGAAAGTGATTCTACATGAAGAGAAAAGTCGAAAATAAGATGCTGATAGTAGTGTAAACTATGAAACTAGTAATCGTTGTACAAGTTGATGAAAGAGATTCAGAGAAGGAAGAGAAGATATTTTTCGACAGAAGATCGGCCTTCGCAGATAGATAGAAACATCAACCGTGCACAATTTCGTCGCAATCTGATCGAAGAATTACTATTAGGGAGATTGCTGAACATGAACGAAGAAAGCGTGCAAACAATTACGAAACGTAAACTTCGACACGCGGGAACTTCGCGCCAAAACTGTCCCCCCATTTCGTGCGCAAGTGCAAGAATTTCTCGCCCGTTTTAATTTATTACTGTTCTTGAGCATCCAACGATTTATTCAGTATTTATTAAAATTAAAAATATCACGCGGAGACAGCATTTTCGGGCTGCAAAAACGATACAAAGTGAAGTAACAAGAGAGCAACACTCTGCTTCATTCACAATCAGTGGAAGCTGAGTTGAATTAAGTGTATAGGTGATAATGTAGATTTTGACGAAGATTCAAATATTAATTTTCATTAATTATTTCTACGAGCTTTTGGTCCAAACCACGTATATATACATACGTGAATAACTAGAGGCTTTTAATTCTCTATGGAGCAGAAATATATCCAATCACATGCGTCTTTAACATAAAAATTAAAATAGCTATTGCTATATTAAAAGTACTATATTGTGCTATATTTCACGGTGTACAAGTACTTTACGACAATTTTCATTGCCTCTGAACGATTGTGTCGTGAGCGATTTTTCCAAGCTTTCCGCGCCACGATCTCTTCACTCTAATTTTGTTTTTTGATCGCAGAAGTTGGAAAAATAATTCTTTGATCACAGTTGAAACGTTCGACAATTAAAACGGTTCGAAAAGTTTTAAATAAACTTTTCAGCATTGAAATAAGCTTTCAATGGAGATTGTTTAATTGCAAGTGTAGCAGTAAATTTTTATCTTCTTTTCAGATTGTGCCGAGTGACGCCAATTTTAACAATGATCTACGACACTCAGATCTACGGTCAACGTCAAAAAAGAAACTCGCTGGTATGTGTCATATTTAATTTCACAAAGTTACTCGTACAAGGCGTGCTGATTTGAACAAGAAAGTAGATGAAACGAAAGACCGTTAATCTATCATTATAAAATTACCTATATTCTTACAAACGAAGCTTTGCACACACACATACACACACATCTAAAACCTTCTTATATTGCCTTCTTATATTCTCTGCGGAGAATCTAGCGAGGCATCACAGATACTTACAGTTTCGTTAATCTGAGGAATTAAAGAGAGATTGTTAAAAGCGTTCACGCGTTCCTAGATCTGGAATTATATCAATATTTGGTAATGTTTTAACAGTTTATTGCTCATCGGTAACAACGTCAGTTTAACCTTCCAGAGCACGGGTGAATAACAATTGACAATATGCTCATTGGGTCTCGTAGATCCAATTAGTGTTGATTAACACGTGACTTGTACAAATACACAATGTACTACATCTTCCTGTGTTCGTACGTAGTTTCTTAGATTTGTGTGACGGAACGAATAACCATAAAATAGGAGAACGATTGTTTGATCACCTGCAAATGAAACGAAAACGCGCGAATGTGTTTGAGATAGAGAGAGAGAGAGAATGAATAGAGGGAATAAATAACGCCGTTACCGAAGAAAAGCATTCATAATTCGGCACGAAGAACCCTCCGACGTTGATAGTGTAAGTATTTACACAGTGTTGTGCGATGAACAACAACATTTTCTGCGTTGACACTGGAGCATTGTACCATTCGGTACTATATCTACAGGGAAATATAGCCAATTAATTTTTTTCTTATCTCGGTTCAAACCTGTATCGAGATTTTTCTGAATACGATTAAGATTTTAATGGGATTTAGGTAGAAAATTATTTCATCTATTAAACTGACACTTTTTATCTATTAAACATCAGGACGAGTGACTTATCTCGAATATTTTATGTATTTTATGGCCTTTAAATCTAGCGTAGGCTGAGGTGATCCTACGGAGACTGCTCGATCTCGTTATACTATCAAACGTTAATTTTCAACAATTCTTAGTGATATATAGCGTCTTGACCACAAATATTAATTGTCGTTCTTGTTCGTTTTCATTTGAAAAACTGAATTTGAACTTCAAAAAATTTGTGTACAATAATTTGTGTAAAAAATTGTGTATAATCTCAAAAATTTTCTGCTCGACTTTTCTATTATAGTTTACTAACATTTTATCGGAAAGTATTCATCAAATTTTTATCTAAGAGTACTTATTTTACCAAAAAGTAAATACTGGAATACTTTTCGGAACAACTGTTTGTAACATTATAAATTTACACATATCTATTTTCATAATATGTATCATTTTTAAAGATATATTTAAAATCTAACAAATTTCAAAAAGATCTAAGACTACGTAAAAAGTGGGCCTGAATGCACAAAAATCCGTAGTCTATTGATTCGTAGCTCAAATCGCTAATGACTGAGATTCATACAATGACTCAGAATTTTTTCTTTTTTTTTTTTTTTTTTATTTGATACTCAGCATAGTATCAGGTGCAAAATCCCCCCATGCTCGAGCATAGTTACCACAACCATGGAACATTTGCAACGTTGGAACACTTACGCTTCCGTGAGAAGCTCCGCGCTGCTGTCTATAATATTTTGCATCATATGGATGCAAAAGAACGCGTACGTACAGAGCGCTAGGATCGCAGCTATCCCCATGCCCAATAGTCTTAATTCGTTCAACTGCGTTCTGGACAGCTATGCGTTGAAAACGAAATGTCTCGTGTTAGCCAGTCGAAGGTTTCCTCGAAGAAATGTTTTCAATTACAACTGTTAATTACACACTCACGTGTAGGAGAGTCGTTATTAAAACGCACATCCACAGCAACAGTAGCGTGAGGTACAAAAATGCAAAGCAGTTCATCTTCTTGCAAATGCTTGAAAAAACAGATACGTCTTTTAAACTTGACAATTCGGAATGTTCTCTCTTGGAATGATCAAACCGGCCCGGGATACTGACTGGATCGTTCGCGTGTGCATTTCCGTAACATCGATCAATCTTTCACGAGCTGTTTCGTCGGTCCTCGTCTTTATTCCTTCGTTAAACACGTTTCTCATGCGATATCTGTTTAAAAGAAAGATAGTAATCGAAGGGATTAATCAAGACAAGATGGTCCCAGCGATTCCAATGAGGTGAAAAAAAGTATTTCTTACCGAATCACTTCAAACAATCCGGTTATGCAGTAAGTAATCATGGTTACTGTTGTTTCGGTTACTGAAACAATCAATGCTCCACCAACAAGCACAAAGTACGTCTGCAGCAACAAGATACGAGAGTATCGTTTGTCGACGATGACATAGATTATGGATAGGCAGAAGTTCATCGATGACTCGCAAATATCCATATTCTGCGATTTCGTGATCTCCATGAACGTGATCGTAAACAGTGGAATATAAATGAGAACTGTAACGATACACGCAAACATATACACACGATTTAACAGTCGGGCAAAACGAATGATTTTCAGTTTGTCTGAAAATTATTTCTGGACTTTCTCTCACTTGTAAGAACTGTGTACTGGAATTTCCCTTTCTCCATGTATTTCAGGATAATCTGTTGCTCATGCTCGTTGTGTAGAGATCGCCAGCTATCCCAAAACATCTCTGCGAGGTTCTTCAACTATGATTCGAAGGTGATTGATTAAAAGGGATCTTGTCGTCTGTGTCGGAAGGCTTATCATTCGACTTACGTCGTTCGAATGATACCAGAAAGCGATGTATTTCAATATGACGACCAGTATGAGCAGCAAGTAAAACAGCGTGTTTATGAATAAAATTTCATCGCACTCTGCGTGATGCTGAAAATACGCTGTTAACTGTAACAAGCGATACTCAAAAGTAGCGAGGAGAGAAAGATTTTCTTTCACGTAGAAGTTGCCTGCTATTGATAAATAAATGGGACTATAATAAAATTGATGTGGTATTACCGACAAATATAAAAATATAAAAATATCGTTCCTAATTTGAACACATTTCTGCGTTATTTTTTGCAGCGCTATACTTACATAACCCTTTGAATGCTTAAAATTACCAAAAGTCTAAAAGTTTTATATCAAGTGAGAAGCGTGCCACGAATTAAGAATACAATCGTCTTTCGATATTTATTCAATACATTGCAAAATTTAATTCTCTTTGAGTAAATGAATCAATTATTTCATTATTGATTATAAACACTCAAAAGGCTAACACCGTCCTTCAACCGAATAAAAATCGAACAATAACTGAACAAAGGTAATACAAAAATTCCATTCACTGGACGTCGAATCGAAAAACGAGTTATCTCACTATTCAAGTTGAAATTGCTTCGAAAGACACCACGAAAGGAAATCTCAGGAAAGCTATGAAAATTAATAGAATAGAAACACCGTACTAGAAACGCTGTAGCAGAGACCATTGTCGCCAGGAAGAAAACCCTTTTCACCTTCGTCAGCCTGGATTTATCGTACGGCCACAGTCCGAACGTCAATAAGACTATCTTACTCAGCTTATAGTGAAAACTTTTCAGATCGTCCATCGTTCCACGGCGGCTAAAACTCGTCTGAGATCGTACGCGACTGGGAAGCGTCACCGATCCCCCTCCACAGTCTCGTGCATTAGCTTCGCGTCAACTTTTCCTTGCCCGACGCGTACTGAAAATTTGATGAGCCCTAATGTAACTTGATGCAACCGAGAAACGAAACACAGCAACTGGGAGGGAGCAATGTGACGCGGAAACGGCCAACTTCTAGAAGATAAGTCCGCGATTCCATTAATCGATCGGCGTGTGACTCGCATGATGTTTCACGTCCATTAGAGGATGAATCGTACACAGCGTGAGAACTTGTGCAATACTTTGTTGTCACTTTTAGAAATGTGTCCTCTCTCTTTTTTTTTTTTTTTTTTTTTTGAACATTTCATAAAGTATTTTAAGCGCTGGGAAAACGACCGATGGTTTGTGAAAATTTAATACAGTCACAATCTCCCTTCCGTGTCCCTCTGTTTCGTGCGCGGCCATCGTCCCCACTAGCAACCCCATGGCTTGTCCATTCCGCACGGTTCACCGTGCAACAAGTTGTTCCCTGTTCTCGGTCGGCGGCGCGCAGCCAGTGTTTGCGTACACGACGAGGCGTCAGTTTCGAAAAGAACGCCAGCGCGAGAATCAACCTTCGAGCGACGAACACGTGAATACACCTCAGATCGCGGGAATTTCGGGTATTTAGTTCTAGTTGCACTGTTTGATTCGAATCGCAGTGAGAACATTTGAGCAAGAGCGAGCAATTTAAAATGCTAAATTAAAAACTTTGCTTCGCAAGCGTGAGTTCTTGCGTGCCCGACAGGTTCTTCGCTTCGCGAAACCTTGGAAAAAAGTATTCGTTTAAAGTAGAAAAAAAAGAAGCTTTATGTAATAATTGTAATATAGGAAAAATCCAGATTTTTCTAATATTCTTGGTTTTTTAAAGAATAGCGGGGCTAATGTGATTTCGAACGTTCGATAATGGCCAATTAAGAGTTCAATCTTTGGCAATCACTACGTTTTACGGATTTTTCTGTAAATTTATATTTTCACAAGTGTAACCAACCACTTGGATTGAAATAACCATTTCGGTGCCACGGATCATAACCACTTCGGACTAAAAGTATATTCATCGGGAAAATTCCAAACCTAAGCGATTAACGCACGGTCCGTGATCTTTATAGAAGTCAAATTTTCTTAATCAAAGTTGATTGGTAACTTGGATTTGTATTAACAGTTCAACGTGGAAACACGTAGCGCGGTTACTGGGTTTTACTATCCTGTTACAACTTTCAGAAGGACGAGCATACTGACCACGACGTTTATTGTTCAAGTTGGAAAATGTCTTTCCCAAGAAGAAAAGTTTACGCGTGGTCATGGTACGAGACAGTCTTCTAATCTTAGTTTCCTCTAGCATTGTAAATTATACAGTTTATTTGTTAGTTCGAAAATCTCTGAAACTCAATAATCATTTTATAATTTCCTGCGAATATTCAAATTATAGGTTTCTTTACATGATAAGAGTTGTACTTTTGGGAGTTACACGTATTTGAACAATCGTTTCAGGTGTTACAATTCTTAAAATTCCGCTACTTGTGGAAATTAAATCCTTCTCTAATTTTAGTTACTATTTTTGAAGTACATTACCGTATTCCAAAAACACATTATCTGCAACGTATCGACATTCTGACCAACTGTAACTTTAAAATGCCACTTTTTTTTGGCTTTCCTGCGAAATGGGTAAGTGAAATCTCTTATGTTCATAGTTGTTTTTATTTCACAATCTCCAGTTTTCGAGGCACTTGTTTCGAGACAGTGTTGCAATATCACCAACATATACTTATGAACTCGGTACCATATGGAACAGAAATATCTAGAAAAAATATGAGAAGGTTTAATCGAAAATATATTGCACGATGATCGTTCCAGTTATGGAAAAATGCTACTAACAAGATGAATTCTCTTTTCTGTAATTTTTATAAATTCTCTTCTTCTATTTTTTCACAGACAGTGTAACAGACGTACGTAGAGCACTATTTAATAGATATTTATTAAAATCCACTTAAATTCGTGCAACTTCATGTCA